>JAPYYV010003609.1:0-37713 GCA_030522625.1 Copidosoma aretas
GTATAGGAGAGCTTCAGTTGATGCATTCGCTCGTAATTCTTCTGTTTTCCTGCGTTTACTTCGTTCAGAAGATTCTGAGAAACTGAGTTCTCGCCGACCAGCATTAGAATTTTTTTCCTCATTTTGTTTTTATTTTGACTCTTAATTATTTCCTTTCTTCTTTTGGTTTTCTTTCTTCATCACAATAGATTTTTGTAACCAATCATGATTTTTTTCAAATTTTTTCTTCTATTCTTTAGCTTGAATCCCATCTTGATCTCATTTTATGCACTTGATCTGATATTTGGTTTTTTTCATCAACTGATAAATGATAACTTAAATTAACACTTTAGGATAAAAGAGTTTCCACATTAGCATAAGTTTCTTTCATATCATCCTTTAAAATGTTTTTTATTTCTTTGAATAATTTTAGCCTTGTTAAATCACCTTCTGTTTTATTACTTGAACCTAAAAAATGAATACACATGTTTTTATCATCGTTAAATTACGTTAATAAGTTAAACAAAAATCAATATCTATAAATAATTCAACAAAAAATCATATTTTCAGATATAGTTTTGATTGTCATTCAATGCATTTTACTTAAAAATTTTATTCCACAATCAAAATATGTCAAAATGAATTCGTGAATTCTTTCACTAATTGTATCAGACATCTTATAACATGCAAAGTTTGATGTAACTCGTGTCAATTCAAGTAATAAGAAGAAATGAGTAAGTTTCTACCTTTATTTTAGTGTTACAAATAAATATCACCTTAAGGCACGAATAATAATGAACAGCACAAAAAGTTAGGATCCTTGCGTCACTAGGCTCATGTAGTAGTTTTCATCACAAATGTGCATCTCTCCAGGGTGTTCCCTGGACTGTTGGGACTTCCGTGGTCGGATGCACATGGGTGGTAAACGTTGTTTCTCCTTCCGAGTGTGTACCAGGGTTGCAAAAGTGCCCGAGGTAGGAAAATGAATTTTTTCACTCTATAAATTGAGAATACAAGCGATCAGAGTTCTCAATAATTCAATTAAATCGTAATTGAATTACAGTTCGATTAACAATAAAAATTTAATTGTTAATTTAAACCTATGTATAAATTAAATCGTTAAAATTAAATATGATTTTTATTGATTTGAAAAGAATGTTTAATGTTATTAAACACTGTAAATGACGCACTGGTCATTTAACTTTCGAGAACAAAGCAATCAAACGAAAAAAATTACGTATTCTACAAAACAACCACGAATTCGCCTACCGCTCACTTCTATTACATAATTCTTTTTAAGTGCTAAAAAAGTTACTTATTTACTTAACCAAGAGACTGTCCAGTTTAAGACTTAGAGCATCATTATTCTCGTAAGTACGAAATATTTTGCATTAGAAAAGCATTTTTTGTTTGACGTACATTGCGGGTAGTTGTATCCAAAAATTTGAAGGCTAAAAGATATATTTTTCAGTCAATAAGGTGTAATCGTCGTCATTTGAATGCATGATACTGTTTATGCATACGAGGTTATAGATTTTTTTCAGATTTTTTCCTAATTTATTTATTAATATATCGTGTGAATGAAAAATTAACAATCTTTGGAATGAAAACAATTTAATCATCATCCGATTTTATTATAATATTTATTAATATTTTGTCATTACAAAAAGTGTTAATTATGTATTTACCCTGTATTTCGATAAACAGATTAGAAAAAAATGAGTACTCAGTATCATACATTAAAAGGGCGACGATTCAATTGTATGAGACTGAGAAATATAACATTTTCGATAACCTTCAAATTTTGGGATACAACTACCTTAAGCAAAAAAAGTATTTCAGTGATAAGTTTTCGCATCTTTTAACGGTTTTTAATCGACAGCTAATAAATAAAGTGATCGATACAAAAAATCCATGCCGCTAAGTGATCCATAAAAATGTTACGCAGGTTTTAATAATTTTTTACTTACTGCTGAAGTTCTTGTTAAACTTAAGTTCTTGTTTGTACTTACGAAAATAATAATGATATAGATCGAAAACTTGCCTGTCTCTTGATTAAGTATGCAACTAAAATTTTTCTGCAAATAAGAAAAAGACTACAGAATGGAAGTATGTGAGACGCGATTTAGTGTATGAAAGTTAAATTTTTTACAAAAAAAGTGCCTAGAAATTATTTACTTCGTAAGAACAAAATCAGTTGATGTTGTATTTTTTTTCATGGTACACGTGTGCATTATAAAAAAAACACTTTTCACATGTTTCCAATATTCTAGGCTTGTTTAATACAAAAATAAACATGGTTTAAAGTACGAAAAAGTATTTTTTTGCTTATAAGGACCTCTAAACTTCATCGTACCGGGGCAGGGCTGCCTTGTTGATGCATTAATTTTAAGTATAAAGTAATATTTAAAAAAACTAGCTTTATAAAAATTCGAAAGTCCACAAATTTTGGACCGCCCTAATGTTCATACATAGAGTTCTCATTGTAGTATTTAAATGAACCATATTAATTGTGAAATCGAGATACAGTTAATGAAATGAAAATGTTTGATAAAAGCTTCAAAACTATTAAAAGGTTTTTTTTACTATTTTCAATAACCCTCTGGGAGGAACCCTTTTTTATTAAATGGAATACGCATTTTTTCTATGTTCTAACGTTGATTCGATAAGTTTATTTTATTTTGAAGTTATTTCTGTATGCTTGATTAAATATATTGGCAATGTAAGACATGGTATCAGCAACATTTAATGCATGTTTTATCATCGTTCATAATCAGGTATTTCAATACAAAATTTGTACACGCCTACTTAAATGTTCAAAAGTAAATTGCTTTTTGCTCCTCTTATAGATGACTTGATTACTTAATACGATTTATGATTAGCAAGGCATTCAAGAAATAATTATACACTTATAAGTCACTCTGCCGTTACTTAAATAGCGTCCGGGGCTTGTGCAGCGTATGAAAATGAGATTAAATAAATTAGAAGTGATAATATGTTCTAAAAGTTGTAAACTTTATCGTATATATGATCTTAAACCAATTTTTGACCTCGTTCGCCAAGAAAATTGCGAAAATAGGGCGAAAATATAAGGTCCAACCGCTGTTCAGAACTCAATTTTCCACCTACAAGCTCCTACCCGTAAAAATTGCAGCTTTTCTGACGACTTCGCGCATATACGATATGAACTATAGTAATAATGGATTTTATTCGCAATTACGTTACACAGATTAATTATTAACCAACAAGTACAAATTATCACTGCATACATTTTGACTGGCGATTTGCACTAAAATCATAGTTTAAAGAGAAATTGCTTTGAAAACACACTTTTAGGTTGCGCTGTGCTGCCCGAAAGTAATATTTTAAAGTAAACACCTACAGTAAATAAGTGCACATGGAATTCATTTATACGTTTGATCTATCTACAGCAGGTTATTCAAAGAAATAAGAAAATGAATCCAACGGCTATGATGTTCACATTTCTTTATTAACTTGTCATAACGTTTCGGCTACTTCTATTATGAGGACCTTTTCAAAAACCAAAACTTATTTACATGTAATGAATCTAGAATTATTATTTACAGGATGTAATATATTTTAAAAACTCATAAAATGTGGCTGAAGCGATATTATTCAAATATATATTCTTTGCAATTGTCTTACCTAATATCATTCTAGCCTGCAAGCTATATACTGCAAGCAATATTATTTAAATAGTACGATTCTGAAAACATTTAATTAGTTTGTCATTTATATTTCATTATGTATATTACACTCATAGATTTATGATACAGAAATAAATTGTAGTACTTGCAACGGACCTCAATATGGAAGTGGCCGAAACGTTGTGACAGATTAATACACAAATTAGGTCAGCATAGCCGATACATTCATTTATTTAATTATTAACATTTAATTTGTTTTTCTCACTGCTCAATAACATTTTCTTTAATCTCTAATTTGTGGAAGAATAATAGAAAAAGCATAAAGTATTTGTTTAATCAAATTTTTTTAAGATGATAAGCGTTATGCTCACAGCCTTGTACTGTTTCACTTCAGCACGCACTATAAGACATAAAATAATGTAATAATACGAGACAAAAAACATTCGTTTATGCAACGAAGATTTGTTTGAAAAGCACAAAGTCAAATTTATTAGTTACCTTAACCAAAAAAAATGGTTGTTATAACTACAAGGAGAGAAAACTATCAGTAAACATATACTTCAAAAAGATAGTAGTTTCTCCTAAAAAGTGTACAGTAATTTGAGTTCAGAAACCAATTTACACGATTTTTGTTTTAAGCAAATCAATCATACAATAAGGCAAATTAATGTTTTTAAGTTACACACTGCTTTTACTAAAGAACAATAGCTATACGCTAGATGTAACTTTTTTGGTTATTACAACTAAATAAATAATTGGTACAACTAGTTACTATTTCAAACTGTTTAAATAGTAAAAGTAACAACCTGCCCATTTTTGACATTTTTTTTTAGTCACACAAAACAATTTGTTTTCTGTATACTTGAATTAAATTTTTCTGTGCGTTTATTTCGGACTGAGATCGACACATTACCAATAGACTGACAAATGTTATGCAACTTATTTTATTTAAAATCAATTCCAAACTTCTAAAAGAACATTTGAAAACTCTTCATTAATTTTGAATAGATTTGTCAATACTGTTAATGCCACCGCATTAAATTTCAAGGAAGCTGTTTTAGGTATGATATAAGCAGTTTATAATGTGTGATAGTTTTTAGAAATAGCAAAAGCTCTTAAAGTCATATTGACCTTCCAGTATCTATTTATTATTTTAGGTATTCGCTGCATGACCTTGTTTACTGGCTGCTTATTATTAGTCAATTGATTTTTTTCTTTTGTACATATTTTCTACAAATCAGACTTGTAATCACTAAACGCACATTGGGCTTGTGTCGTGGTGCTCCATTTAGCATAATAGTTATGGTTTGGTTGCTTGCTGACTAGCTTGCTACCATTATACTCAAGTGATAAATTATTGACGAATAGAATTAAGGTTATGTATTGGTAAAATTTTTTTCAATTTTCTCAATCAAATTGCATACCATATACAATCAAAATATAGAACATATTATCCGTTATTTATAGAAGGCCAGATTAGCCGTTTTCTTAAAGCAACAATCTCATGCCCTCGAGCCTCGGTACATCACAATAAGAAAGGTTACGTTACTTGAGTTACCATGTGAAAAAGGTAAGGATGAAAGAGTTATCATGTGAAATGGATGATTACCATCCGAACTGACGATGTCGATAAATCATCTCAAGCTCCTATTCCTGTGAGAGCAGTTCATGTACTGCAAATTCACAAGGGCTCCATCTATGCGACGATAGCTGAGTAGATAGAGTCACATGCTATGTTTTTTCCTCACGCAATTGATTCCGAGATATGATTTTTTTTTTGTATCGTTTTAGTGTTCTAGTTCTTTTTGCATATTAATTAGTGTTGATAAAAGTTTATTAAAAAAATTAATTTTATTGGTAAAAAATAAATTTATAAACATATGTTGCTGCTCTTGGCTAATGCCAATAAAAATAATTCTGAAAATGTTTACGCAACAATACAATGAAGGGTTTACTAAAGCCGAAATTGCAGTCTGACGATCAATAATCAATTATTGATTGAAGCGTTTTTTTAATGCAACCACTTATTCATTTGTTATTGCCAATACTCGATGGGAACTGACGAGAAGGTGGCAGTATTTTCCATCGAGATGGGATATGGGGAAAAGGAAGTATTAATTGTGCGGGAAAGTTAGTCAACATTTAGTTAGCTTTAGAAAAACGGATTAATGCAAGTATAAAAAACAAATGCAAGTCACACATGCAACGTATAGTTGCCGAGGGTACTAGAAAAAACAATCAATAAACAAACAGCACTCACATAGGAATCCACGTGACACACATGTCAGAGAATACAATAAATCATTTCTTAATATTAAACAATTATATTCGCTACTACGTAATCATGATACAATCATAAAAATAATATATAATAAGTAAAAGTAAGCATCAATATTTTTATTTATAAAATGATGGAGAAACTTCATAATAATGCATTTTTATCAGGATAACAGATTACAATTTAAAATTGTAAGTGAAAAAATTAAATTGAGACGACAGGAATACGCAAAATAATGTTGAAGTAAGATACTCATTATCTCAATCTAACATTTAATTTTTGAAGTTTAGCGCATGGTTTCGATGCTGTCGACAAAGAGATGCGTTTATTAGAATCACTAGCATCTCTAGAAATCGATTTTAAATTATAATAAATATGCATTTTGACAAACAGTTGGAGTATGTAATTGCGATGCTCAGAACAACTGTCTGCAGAAAAAAAATCTGTGTACTTCTGTGTAAGAACAGTATTAATAGCTACGTTGAGATTAAATGCGATATTTTTTTCTGCCAAGTGCTTTTTACATTGGGTATTAAATACCTGATAAGCAGCTAGGATAATATTACAAAACAAATCTGATGGCACTTTTGAGTTTCCTTAATCTTTATTAGATATGTTGTAGGCTTTCCAATAAAGAACGGTGTCACTTGCATCTATGAATTGCTGATCTTCTCTAGTTAAATTTTCCAAACACATCTTGCAACGGAATTTATTAAAAATTTTATTTATTAAATATCCAGCAACGTATTTTATGGCTGATTTATTTAATGTTATGGGGAATTTGCTATCGTTGTTTATTTTAGAGTTTTCAGAGTTAATGCTTTTGGATGAATAATCTTCCTGATCGTAAAATTCATCTAATGCCCATGATTTGATTTTTATATTTAAATCCTCGCACTCATTCGTGTCTCTATTAACTTTTTGAAAAATATCTGACGGATTAAACAAACATTCAGTCTGATGAGGTTCACAATTAGTTCCAGCTGGTAGAGATAATAATGTTGTAACAGCGCAATGCTGAAATCTTTTACGAAGTAGCAGAGCGGTAGGATGATGATTTGATCCACACGGCACTCTTATTAAAGCCAAAAAAATTTCTTATAAGTCCTGATTTAATTTTCCTGTTAATAAATATTATTTATTTTCTTCGTTTTGTATCTCCCACTGCATTAAAAACTTATAATCCTTAAATTTAGATTAGCAAAACAATCGACAACTTTGAATCGTCTACCGTCAAAAATGGAAACTTTTTCTACATACTTAATAGCTTCGTGTAAGGTACTTTCTCCTTTTAGATAATCACTACATAAATCACGTTTCAAAGGATTCAGATCTTTAGGATGACGTGCGTTCAATCAATCAAAAATCTTATTTAAGATTAGTAAAAAATTGGCTGTTGCGACGCAAAGTGGATTTTTTAATTCACTAAGACTCCAACCTGATATCATAGCTCTGAAAACAGATGAACTTAAAACTTGCACTGCCAATTTTACGGCCATTTTCTCAAAAGGATTAGGATTCAGGTGCCTGTTCGTTAATTTTGGAGTTGCTCTAGACGATTTAAATCGCTCAAGATCTCTCAACTCTTCAATCGCACTCCAAGATATACGATCGCAATCTACCATATAATTATTAGTAATTAAGTTATTACTACAACATTTCATTAAATGCGGAGGATCAAAAAAAAAAAACATTTTCCGACCTTGTTTCTCAATATAAGGTTAAACGTCTGTGATGCTTAACAATATTACCACTTTTTGATTACTAGAACCTTGGTCAGATACCATAGCACAAATTTTAAGGCCCGCTTCTTCGACAGCATCGACAATATCAAGGATGAGTAACTTTAATAATTTTCCGGCAATAGACCCACTTGAAAATGAAAACGTTATAGCTTGCTTTTACTTGTAAGACAGTCCAAATATCATTGCCACAAAAACCGAGGTAGCCATATTCTCCAATCGTCCGTATTTACCCAAATCTGCGAGGCCCTCGATGTAGTCATCTCGAACGTTATACTCCAAGTTAGGTTTAATTGCCATTTCGTCCCACATTAAAACACACTCTTTTTCAGTTTCTGTCATAGATTTTGATTTCATTTTTATCAACTGAAAAAGGTCTCAATTAATACCAGGGCCTAATGTCAACTGATTAACCCACTCCTTTATCAGCGAAATACACGGCAAGGCGATCTTTTTTTCATCTCGTAAAAACTGATAAGCTTTTGGTGATTTATAATATAGACCCAGACCTAATAATTTTTCGTCTTCTTTCCATTTTTTTTTTTTCTATCACAAAGATACTGTTGTATTTTTATAAATGTCAAAAAATTAGCGCTTACATATTTTGAGGATTGTTCAATTATTTCATCTCGCGTGAACGTTTTCTTTTCTTTACTAGCTTATCGTATAATTTTCTGTTTTAAAATTTTAACACGCACTTGAAGCTCGCAACTCTTTTTAACAGTTTCTTTTTTTGTATCGTGACGTTCATTTTATCCTGTTTCTTCAATTTACTGTTAATTTTACAATGATGGGTTCTCAACGACTTTTTGTGATGGTTAGAATTAATTTTGTTATTACACTCGGCAACTGAAGAGCTTCTATACACACCCAATAACACACTTATCGACGTTATTACATGTACATATAACATCATTATTAATTGTACACTCAGCAAGATCATCTGTAGCAGTAAGTTTCGGGTAATCGCGCGATTGCAATGAGTCATTTTCTTTGTATAAGTTAATTTCTTGCGTAAGCATACAATTGATATCGATGGGAACAGAACCATTTTTTAAGACTTTCTTACAAACACCTTGAATGCAATATCGGTGATAAATATCGTCTGAATCAGCGAAGTGGGCACTGCAAGTCCGCTTATTGTTCAGTTGATACTTGCTCAAGTATTGAAACTCTTCAATTCCGTATCTTCAAAACCATTCTTTAAACCTATTCATACATGCATATCATTGTAATTTGTTATATTACTGAAACAACCTATATTTTGTATTATTCTCATACGCAAATATGATTTGAAACCCATTAGGAGCAATATTTGTAGCTGTTTGTATAATAACTATAGAGGGTGCAGGAATCAAAATAGTAGAATACTAGATGTACGAGGTAAAATTAAATAATAATTTTATCAAACGTGGATAGCGTATACACATGTACGCGTTCTCTTTCGTGATACAACATATACATACGTATACACAGGGTACCCCATTTTGAATTACGTACTCAAATACTCGTGGAAAAAGGTATCAATTAATAATAACCTCAATGTAATTGGTGAGATTCAAAGGAAGATGTTGGTCGGTGGCCTCAAACATGACCTTTAACTTGATCTTCAAGGTTTATAGGACGAGTCGTGTTTTTCATACGGTAACCCCTATTTTGTATGATAGATTCAGAAAAAGCGTACAATTGTACGTCTCTTTAGGTACACAAAAAATTTTTTTGACGTACTTGAGAGCATTATGTGGAATAGTTTGTCCTTAAAGTGACCTCTTAGGATCTTAGCCAAAATTTTTATAATACCCATCTTGACGTAAAATTTCACGCACTTCCTAAATTTGTCGTAAAAAATAGTGATTCCCGTATAAAAAATGGGATGTGACCTTTAAATGACGTTGAAATTCAAGTTCGAGGTCAAATTTGAGGCCACCAACCGAGAACCACCTCTGAACTTAAGGTGTATCATGCGGATTGATATAAATAATTGTATTGAACGAGAAAAGATTGTAGGTTATAGTTTAAGCGCTGCACCATTCATTTCTTTTTCGAAACTGGTGGGTCAATCATTTCATTATGGTAAAAAAATATTGAAAAATTCGCACATTAACATTGTTTCTTATGTACATTTCGTTACGAGTCCTTATAACTTGTTTATAATAAGTTATATTTGAACATACAATATTTTATTCTATAGTATTTTGCACGAAGAATGGATTTCCAACAAAAAAGTAAAGGGTAAACCATCAAACTTTTAAGAAAACTCCATTATAATACTAAATTTTAAGCGTTTAACGAATATTGCGTATACTTAAGCACTCAAAAATTAATCAATTTTTACTCCCTTATAATATTACTATTATTGACGTCACTACCAATAATTTTGTTATATTTTTACTGTTATTTCAGTTGATATATCTAATTTCACTTAGCATCACCACCAGGGCCCTTAGCTTGATATGGCACCAAACACATGAGCCACCTTACATAAATTAAAATGAGACACCATGTTTATATACATATTGTGTTACGAAAGAGAGAAAATTGTTTATTTTTATGTCGTTTTTGAGTTGATGAACATAATTGATGATAATACTATTCACGAATCATGAGTATCGTACTATTCATTCTAACACATTCTATATTAGTAGTATAGAAGTTGGAATGCCTTCTCAAATACTGCAACGTTCCGTTGCAATGGCGAGGTGATATCGTACTCTTCATATCAGAGATTGTCGGTTGTGCTGCCATACATGACGTCTCATCATGAATAACATCGGCACGGTAGTCCGCTGTTTATGAGAAACGTAATATATTAAAATAAAATATAACTGAAAAGCGACAGCGCTAAAAAAATTCAATAATATGATATTTCGTGCATACCATATAAAAAAAAAAACCAAAATTCGTTATTTGTAACTTATAACACTGGTTTTTTTTCCAAAGTTAAATAAACCTCTTCGATCGAATTAACCGGTCTATGAATAAGCTTTCAATAACGTAAACAAAGCTTTCTATATTGATTACTATAGCATAAATACTACAGCTTCGGGGATGATTTAGATCTATATCTTGCCATCCATGCTAGAAATGATCACACCATTACAAAAAAATATCATTTACGTAATAATACTTATTCGTCAGTTAGTGCGTATACCTTGTCAACAAATATTTGTTGTACCAGGCAGGAAAGTAACATTCTTACTCTCTGTTTAAATTTAAAGACTAAAAACGTATTTTAACCTTTTGTCCAAGTTCGTACGACAAATGTGACGTCTCTGTACGAGCATTATAAAATTATAAAAGGTGAGCCTAACTTACAACCTGAACTAAGATTTATATGTTAAAATTCTGATAACTTACGTAATACTGTCATTTGATGGAAAATTATGGAATAATAACCCCTCGTTGATCGATTTTGAATGCATGCAATCCTTGAATAAACATATATCTCTCGGCATCTTTGCGGGTACTCAATGAGCACCAACGCCCTCTCCAATACATAAAAAAATATATCTTAGGAACAGATAATAATTCCTCAGTTTTAGAAAAAAACTTGACATTGCATTAAATCGACACGATGATCTCATTACTACTCACTCGTCGCTATATATCTACAGGTTATGACTCTCCCGTAGAAAAACAAATTTTATGCAGCAGAAGTTAATTGACGTGCACATCTTCAGTCTCGCGCTATTAAATTGCGCAATCTTTTTAAATATCAAGGTCAATTTTTATTTAACAGTTCAACAGTTTCCATAGACTAATGTCAGTTTTGACACAGAAGTACACAGATTTTTTTTCTGCAGACAGTTTTTCTGAGCATCGCGATTACATACTCCGACTGTTTGTCAGAATGCATATTTATTATAACTGAAAATGGATTCCTAGAGATGCTAGTGATTCTAATAAACGCACCTCTTCGTCGACAGCATCGAACCATGCGCTAAATTTCAAAAATTAAATGTCAGATTGACATTATAAGTATTTTACTTCAACATTATTCTGCGCATTAAAGTCGTTTCAATTACATTTTTTCACGTAATATTTGTTTATTGATTGTTTTTTCTAGTACTCTCGGCAACTATACGTTGCATGTGTGACTTGCATTTGTTTTTTATACTTGCATTAATCCGTTTTTCTAAAGCTAACTAGATGTTGACTAACGTTCCCGCACAATTAATACTTCCTTTTCCCCATATCCCATCTCGATGGAAAAGAATGACACCTTCTCGTCAGTTCCCATCGAGTAATTGCAATAACAAATGAATAAGTGGTTGCATTAAAAAAACGCTTCAATCAATAATTGATTATTGATCGTGAGACTGCAATTTCGGCTTTAATAAACCCTTAGTTGTATTTCAATAGCTATACTTCCTCTACTTTCTTACTCCTTGGATGAATAAGTTAAATTGTTCAATATTAATATAGTAATTGTTCTCTTGTATAAAAAATAGAAGACGTAATATGTAAGGTAAACCTATAGGCACGCAGGCAATGGTATGGAGTGCCTGAGGCATCTGCTCGAGTCTAGCAGATAAGTTAGGTCTTGATAAGGCTGTCTGTGAACAGCGAAACGTCGACAATTGTCATGTTATCAATAAAGATATGCACTTCAAGTCTGGCCTTTATTGACCTTAGTTGTATTGTTGCGTAAACATTTTCAGAATTATTTTTATTTGCATTAGCCAAGAGCAGCAACGTATGTTTAAAAATTTATTTTTTACCAATAAAATTAATTTTTTTTTAATAAACTTTTATCAGCACTAGTTAGCATGTAAAAAGAACTAGAACACTAAAACGATACAAAAAAGAAATCATATCTGAGAATCGATTGCGTGAGAAAAAAATATAGCATGTGTCTCTATCCAACTCAGCTATCGTCGCATAGATGGATTCATTGTAAATTTGCAGTACATGACCTTTTCTCACAGGAATAGGAGCTTGAGATGATTTATCAAAATCGTCAGTTCGGATAGTAATCATCCATTTTACACAATAACTCTTACATCCATACCTGTTTCACATGGTAACTCAAGTAACGCCACCTGCCTTATTGGGGATGTACTGAGACTCGGGGGCATGACATTTTTGGTTCATGAAAACGGCCGATCTGGCCTTCTATACATAACAGATAGTGCGTCCTATATTATTTAATACAGTACACTGAGTCAAAACTTATTAGCTGTTAAAATATACTACGAATCTGTAAAAGTGTATAAAAAACAGCCATAAATTATAGGTATTGGTAGCTGAATATTCAGCGCAAATTTTTAAGAATATTATTTTCTGTAATAACGTTTACAACTACTTAATTATTGACAATCATCAATAACAACAGTAAATTTTTTGAATCATTGCCGATCCTACAAGACGAAGTTACGCTGCCAGATTATTACTTACGGTTAAATTTTTTTTCCGTTTTGAAATTCGCGCTGAAGTTTTAGCTTTAAGTTCGAGTAACTCACAACACATTGTTTATGGCTACATTATGGATGATTATCTCTCCTAGTGTAACTTCTTATATCCATAATTACTGTGTCTTTTTATAGCTGACAATTTTTTTCTACGTATAACAGTAAATAATAGCAACGATTTCCATTACAATCTTTTTTTAGGAATTATTTTAAAACTCTATTCCTTGTGTGTCCAAAGATACATTGACAAAAAAACTTACTGAAAATTGCGGCTGTTGTACGTTTCTTTCAATATAAGATTAAACATATTGCTTACCAACATTCATACAGATGTACAACTTATTCATCGGTTCAGTAACTTTTATTCACTTAGACTGTAAAAGTTACCGTTTGCAGAACTTATAAGAAGAATAAAGTAATTATTTATAGTTTTAGAATCCTTTCATATTATTTTACTTGTTTTAGTAAGTATAACTTGTCAACTAATTTTTTTTAGGCGGCATATTTAGGGTATATTGCTTATCAACTGACTTTATTCTACTTGTCTTCTGAAAATATTCATAATTTATAATTTATGGTGTCTGTGTCATTTATTTAATACTTTAGCTATAATAAATTATACAATCAAACACGTTGACAGTTGATGCAGGTTTCAGCTTGCCAACTGGAATTTCACAGAGCACGTTCAACTAAATACTTCAGTTTATAGAAATGTAAATAAGTTGATAAAGATGTATCATAAATATTAGCGATTAACGAGTGTTAAACTATTTTTTACGCTTCTACAATCAATTACGTTGACAGTTGATGCAGGTTTCAGCTTGCCCACTGGAATTTCAAAAGCACGTTCAACGAAATCCTTTAGTTTTTAGAAAAGTAAAAAAGCTGATAAGACATATTAGAAATATTAGCAATTACCGAGTGTTGCGCTGTTTTTTACTCTTAGACACTCAAACACTCGGACGTTTTAACGAAAATTCATTTGATAGTTACACCTTAGACTCGACGGTCGCGCATAAAGTGAGTGAATAACATTCAGCAGAGCGCCTATTATACAATAATCAAACTGTGGGCCTCTTATTATAAAGACTTTTTCATTCTTTCTACATTGGATGAAAATGCCGCTTGTTTCATGACTCTAAACTGCATGTCAACTGAGTTTCATACATGTACACTGACGATTTTCCATTTCTTTATTTTATACATGAAAATAATGACGTACCCTACATATGTGATTAAATCACATAAAATGAAATGAATCGTGTAACAGATTTGGATATTGTGACATAATTTTGTTATGCGATGGAATCACGACATAAAATGATATTATCTTATATATGAAAATGATAACGTGTGTTTGTTATGTAATAGATTCATATCATTGTTGACGTTTAAATACTCAACATTTTTGTGTGTCCATATTGACAGACATGGACTTCGTGAATTCACGTTGTGATTGCGGACTGTCTTATGACTATAATCACAAAATTATGATAACAATTTAGGATTTTCTTAAGTATTGTATATATTTTTTTATAAAATTGTTCGGTAGTAAATACTCTTTAAAAATTTCCAACAAATATTTGAAAGGCTATTTAAGTTATTTGCCTGTCCACTGACTTTGATGCATGTCTACAGACAACTTTTGTTTTAGCTTATACACTTTGTTCTTTAGAATAATTAACAAGAATTTTGTCTTCCGAGGGTCGTTTATTCATTAGCTAATAATAACCTCTTTATTTCACATTGTATATTTAATCTTTTTTTAAAGGCATATATTCAAGAAAACGGTCTATTGCATTGTATTATCCCATGTCATTTATTTACGGCGTTTTCATAAATACACATCATTGGCGATGGAAATTTAAAACACTTTGCAGTACTTGATCATAAAACTAAAATACATTGTTTCTTTGTTTAAAACAGTCAAAAAAAAATAGTTTCTTTATCTCAGAGAGCTTTGAAAATGACCACCATGGCGGTGTGTTGGTGTACTCTACTTTGAAATCGCTGAAGTCGGTTAGTTTTAGACTTTAATAAAAGATAAAATTGATGTAAACTCCCAAGCACTTGCTCCTTTGTCGTACTGAATAGTAGAGGACATCACATGATTCATTCGGTGTCGTTTAATACAATGTACATAGTTACTTTTATAATGTGTCTGTAAATTTTCACGCCATGACCGTCCGTGTGACGTTTTGTCCTGGCACCGACATGTTAATTTGTGTCCTGAAGAGGCCGCCAGAAGAAATATTGATACAATGTGTCATTAATAAACAGTCATGCTCCTATAACCGAGTTCTATTTTTTGATGTCCTCTACTTTAATAAAAGAGCTGTAATTGGCGCTCGATTTTTCGTGTGAAGTATACTGATGACATAATAAACAAAGTTTTTCCTCCGTCGAATAATCAAACTGAATTAAGCGTGCAACATGAAAAAATCGGTTGCAAAGATGACACTCAAAATTTCATTTTTATGTTTTTAATAACAAAACTGGCAGATACTCCTTACATCTATCGCTTCTTTCAGCAGTTGTTTAGCTACGTTTAATCTATAATCATCTCCATTGACTGATTTACCACGCTGTTCATTTTGCCCTATCTTATTCATCGAATAAAGCATTGTTACGATTGAGAGTAACAATTAAAACACGTGACTTTAGAGAAACAAAACAGAACTTTATTGAGAGAAGCAAACAGAAGTAAACAGTTTGAGGTTACAAGCTCGACTGACTCATATTTTTAACAACAAAACAACACCTAGCAACACATAGCAACATTTTTGGCAATTCATACGTTCTACGGCTTTTCACCTGTGTAACCAACATTACGCCCTTCTCTTTTAGATTGTTGTTCCGACAATCACAAAACCATACGCAACACAACACTGCAAAATATCACCGTCTTCTTCTGATGTAGCTCCAGGAAAACAATACAGCTTCAGGATAAAAAATGATTCCACTTGACCCCATGCCAAGTCACCAAATACATTGAATCCAACTGTAAATCCAACTACGACCAGATTTTCTATCACAGCTGCAGGACTTGCAATTTCTACCTTGACTCCACCGCCATGTTACCGAGCATCTTCAATCCAATTGTATTTCATTCATCCAAGTACGTATCTCTCTTCAGAGTAATGCGAAAGGGTCACAGTTTAATCCTCGGACACAAAATAAGGAATGACTTTCCGTGGATCCCATTTCATGTCACTACTCCGGCATTTCTCCAACGTCTTCGGAAAAATTCACCACGCAAAATACAGCCAAAGCGAAGTAGTTAGGATGACTTTCTTTCGTGGATAGTCGCAATTCTGTTCGCATGTATAATCTTCGTCTTGTGTTCTGGTAATTTTCTAATGGCGTAGACAACATCGTTGATCTTCTTGACAACTTCAAACGGATCATCCCAGTTAGTCTGCAGTTTCGGGCTCTTTTCTTTGGTTCTTTGTGGATTGCAGAACCAAACTTTTCGTCCATCCGAAAAATCAACTTGTCTCGATCATTTGTCGTAATGGGTCTTGATATTGCAAGATCTCACAGCCATGGTTGCTCTTGTTATATCATTAATTTTTGCCATTTTTTTCCAGCGAGAAAATTTTAGCACCATCATTCGAAGGCAGTTCTCTCATCAAACCCAACGGGAGCCGTAAATCATCGCCGGTGTACATTTCGGCTGAAGAGGGCCCGGTCATCGCATGTTTAGAGGATCTGAAAGCTAACAAAAATAGTGGGATCCAACACTGTCAATCTTTTTGATTTTCGCTAGCGGACTTCAATAAATAATTAAGAATAGTCTGATGTTGGCTTTCCACTTGACTGTTTGATTGTGGGTGTAAAGGCGTAGTTCGTGTTATCCTAATCCCCCGAATTCTGCTAATTCTCTCAGTAAGCGTGAATCGAAATTTTTTCCTTGATGAGTATGCAGTTCTAATGGAACACCATGACGACAAACAACATCAATAACAAAAACTCTAACAATCGGTTTTGTCCTTATATTGGATAAGGGGAAAGTTTTTACCCTTTTTGTGAAATTATCTACCATAACAAGAAGGTATTTGTTTCCTAATGACAAAATTGGGAATGGGCCCAAAATATACAATTAAAGTCTCTCAAAAGGTACCTCTAAATTATAAACCATTATTTCACTAACTTCTGTATCTGGTGGACCTTTCTTTGCAACACAAACTGTACACGTACGACAACAATTTTTAACATCTTACTTGCAAGCAGCCCAGTAGAATCTTTTCCTAATCTCCAGTGTTTTGTTGATTCCAAAGTGTCCCCCTGTTAGTAAATCGTGTGCTTCCTGTAGAACGTCATCTATCTTCTTTCTTGAAACCACTAATTGTAGAGTTATGCTCTTAAGATGCGGTGATAACCCTTCTTTGTATAAACCTTCATCATTAATAACAAAAAATTTTTATTATTTACAGTACACTGTCGTAAATTCTTCTTTCGGTGCAAGTTGCTGTCGATCAGGTCGAGTGTTAGCTTCCTTGTTTTTAATAATCATTCTGATTGTTTTATCATCCATTTAATGGTTTTGCCAGTCCGGTCGTATTTATTCAACAAACACAATTCGTCCGACCTTTTTATCTTCTGCCTTGAACTTTTCCTCAACACGGTAGCAGTACGTACAGGATTTATCTTCACATGGTCATCTGTACAATCCATCTGCATTTCCGTGAGTTGTTCCCTTCCTATGAATAATCTTAAATTTGTACTGACCTCATAATCCGACCAATTTAGCTAATTGACCATCTAGCTCTCTGAACGATAATAACCAAGTCAAAGCGGAATGATATGTTCTAATTAAAAATTCTTTTCCGTATAGATAACAACAAAACTGTTTTGCTGACTTAATAATTGCTTATAATTCCCTACAAGTTACACAATAATTCTTTTCTGATGGACTATACACGCAACTATAATATGCTATCACCCTCCACTACCTTCTTGATTTTGGGATAAAACAGATCCTATACAATGATCTGAAGCGTCGATATTAAATACACAATCTAACCTGGGAAATTCCAAAATTGGAGAAGACGTGAAAACGCTCTTCAATTTTAGAAATGCATCTTGGCTTTTTAAAGCCCAGTTAATCTGCTTGTTTTTTAATGTCAAACTATAGAGAAGTCTAGCAATATCTGAAAAGCCTTTGATGAATCGCCTATAATACGAGCAAAATCCTAACAACTGACGGACGTTTCTTTTTTGTTCTAGAAATCGGCCATCCAAAAAAAGTCCTAATCTTCTGTGGATCAGTCTTTTTTCCTTCTTTTGATACAATGTGACCAAGGAATTGAATTTCTCTTTTAAAGAAATTACACTTCTTTTTATTCATTCGAAAATTAGCTTTCCAAAATCGAAGAAACACATTTCAAAGATTTGCTAACATTCCATCAACCGAGTCTGCTAGAATCATAATGTCATTCAAATATACCAAACAAATATCATACAACAATCCCTTAAGTATTCCTTTTATAAGCCATTCAAAGATTGCTAGAGCAATACATAATGCAAATGGCATGACTTTAAACTGCCATAATCCAGCAAAGAAAGCTGTGACTTCTCTATCACTATTCCTGATTTTCACGCGCCAATAGCCGCTTTTTAAATCCAATGTAGAAAACAACGATTTTCCTGGTAATTTCTCCAAAATATCGTCAGATCTGAGTAAAGGATATGAATCTTTAATCGTTGTCGCATTTACTTTCCGGAAATCGACACAAAATCTTGTGTAGCCTTCTTTCTTGTTTGTGAATAGGGACTCTTCCCGATGGTTGTTTTATTGGTCGTGTTCTTCTTCCAAGTGTATTGCATGTTTTACTTAATCGCATTTCCCTACGACATTGTCATCTTTAAAAGTATCTTGATACTTTGTCAATAAATCGGCAAATTTTGTTTTCTGGTAATTATCTAATCCATCCGAATTTTTCTTGAAAAATTCTTGCAAATCATCTGGAACAATATCCTGTATGTCAACAACCCATCGAATAGGTACATGTTTCTCATTATTAGAATCTATCTCATCAAAAAAACCTTATGAATTCCTTTGTTAAACCTATCTTATCAAGGAAATCACACCCGAGGATACAATTATCAACTATATCCCCCACAAATGCAACTGTTTCAACTTTGTGTTTTCCAAAAACCACAGATGCTTTAACCCTAAACTTTATAGGAATGTCCTCACCTGTTGGGAATTTCAGTGATTTAGAATTAATGGGAATTTTAATATCCACTGAATTTATAAATTTTGAATTTAAAATTGTGCCGTCAGAACCAGCATCTAAAACGAGATCACAAATTTTGTTATTTAGTGAGCCTTTAAAGATAAATTCCCTTAAGAATCCTATTAATTCTTCGGCTATTTGAGACTGGCATTGCCTACTGGATTGCCTACTGTTGAACTCACTCCTGGAAGTTCAACTAAACCTAGTTTTCCTGCCAATTAAACGCATGCGGTTGAGGACAATTGAACTTCACGTCGCGCTTCTTTCCGCAATTCCAGCACTTACCGTTGTGCGGCATTCCAGGGTTTCCTTTCCTGACTCGCTCCTGGATGATAAGTCGACTGCACTGCTCTGTATGCTCCTGCAACAACAGTATTCCTTCCAAGTATCGTATTTTCATCAAAAATCGTATCAACCTCTATTGCTTATTGAAGAGCAACTCTCAAAGATTTAGTTCTCTCTAATTGAAGCACTGCCCTTACTGAATCATCAGCAATTTCAATGATGAATTGCGGAGAAGCAATTTTATCTTGAGTAGTCAACGAGTACTTAGGATAAACTACTGAAACTAATTTCTGTAAATCAGCAACTAAACTTAGAAAATCTTTATTTGGGCCTTGTTTACTATTTTGTAATTGAGAATAACACTTCGCAGCCCAATATATTTCTCCAAAACGCACTTTTAGTTTCGAGGTTAAACCTAACAGTCCTTCCGACTGAAAAATTATCAAGTACTGATCTTGCCTTTCTATGTAAACAAAAAATCAGAGCAACTCATTTTCTATTTTCATTTCATCCATTCAATTTAGCAATAAGGTTAAAATGATTTAAAAAATCCCTCAACGAGTAACTACCATCATAAACATCAAATTGAACATTAACAGGAGTTAATGAACCTGTCTCAAACTTATTTGAAAGCGACTGTCCAAAAGATGTGTTCAAAATCGAAAGTGGATGTGGTGGTTGTGATTGCTGTGGTGGCGATGGTTGTGATAGTTGTGGTTGTTGTGATTGCTGTGTCAGCGGTGGTTGCGATACTTGTGGTGCTGGTAGCAAAAGATTTACGGTGATACTTACCTGGTTCATGCCGTGAAATTGTTGATCGTGTAACGCTGCTCTTTTTTGCTGAGCCTGTCTTTCTCTCAGAAGAGAGTGTTGCTTCGCCAAAACTGCGTTTCGTTCAGTTTGCAGGCCCACGATCATGTCGCGAGCATCACCGAGAGTTGACTGCCGGAGCGTCCTCTCATGAACTTCTTGTTGCTTACGCAGCGTGTCCTTCTTTTCTTGCTTCGCGTTGTCCAACTAAGCCTGCCAATCGTCATGATTTTCCTGCAGTTCAACCAGTTAAGCTTTCAACTTCACTATTATTTCATCACAAGTTTTCACCACTCTCCTTATATTTTAACTGATGCCTCAGATCCAGGCACTGCTGCTTAGATTTCTCTAGCTGCCACTTTATTGTCTTCTTCTCTTCTGTTGATGTGTTATCTCGGACGAACCCCCAAAATTATTATGATTGCGAGTATCAATCAAAACGCGTTACTTTATAAAAGCGAAACCAAACTTTATTGAGTGAAGCGAACAGAATTAAACAGTTAGAGGTGACAAGCTTGACTGACTAATATTTTTTAACAACAAAACAACACCTTGCAACGCATAGCAACATCTTTGAAGCGCCGAAATTTATACATTCTACGACTTTTCACCCGTGTACACAACAGTATTATTGGCCCACAGTAGTAACCATCTCTTTGATAGGGCCGTGATCTTGTAAACTAACCTAAAATCCAATCATATAAATCTATAAATGTGATAGTTTTTTAATCTGTAGTAAGCATTATCCAATCACGGTTTACTGTGTGCGAAGTCAATTTTCTATTAAGCAGTAGATTAGTTTGCTGTGTTGAAACAAAATAGTCTTTTTCCAGAAACTTTTATCGATAATACAACAGGCATCAATAACATAGCCATGAACATAGGTTGTACTCTTTAATGATCGAAATTTAGCGGAAAATAACAATGGTGTTTCGTGAAAAGTATTATTCCTTGAGTAATGTCCTACAGTGAAGAATTTTTCAGTCACCGTTATGTAGACAGAAAAAAAAAATAATTCAAAAAAATTATAAATATTATTATCAATCAGTCCATTATCAAGCAACTTAGTGATTTCGTAGTTACATTTGGATGATGGTAATGTATCACTATCTAATAATGTATCTACTTGTGTCCCATTTTGTTCAAATTCTTTAATAATTTGTGCATTATTGTATCCATTACTTTGATCTACCAGACTACTTGCATGTAATGCATGTACTTTCGAAAGCTTTGGATCTGTTTCTTTCATATATTTGTGATAATTTTTAAAATCTTGGTTCAACTGCTGACTAGTCAAATGCTCATATGTGCAGTTCATAAGGCGTTCTTCTATTATCTTGGATCCTTCGTAAGTTGAACTGTTATCGAGTTTTCTTGTTTCCTTTATTTTTGCATTACAATAGCTATTCATGCAAGCAAACATTACCTCTGTAGGTTCGAATGCTATGATTCCCTTAGTATCTTTAATGTAGTGGGTGGTCATTAAAATAGATTTGATATTTTCGAAATGTAAGTGGGTTCTTTTTGGAGACTCATTTCCAGTGTCAATGCTCCATAACCATTCTGGGATGCATTGGAGTTGAGCACGGTCATAACTCTTTTAGAGAAGACAGAAATATTTTCAAATGTTATGTTATTACTTAACTCACAAATTTTTCCCTATTTAAACCAAAAATTTTCTGCAGTTAGTGAATTAGGGATTCCTTTTGGCATATTATATGACGGTATCATATCCCACTCTTTGCTTAGTAACTTTATGTATCCTACATTATGCATAATAGTTTGTCGTGGTAGATGTGCAAATAACTTGTCTATGTTTTGTATTTTCTGTAAAACTTTGCGTCCAATTAAATTTTTGGTTCTAAGCATTCAAGATATGTTGTGAAATCAACTTTAAAGCGATATCTCTAAACAGTTGGCATATTTTAATTAAATAATTCCAACAATCTGCAACGAACTTCTGCTTCACACTATCATCTGCAATTGACATAAGTGCATCGTATACAGAGTTATCGACGATTATCATATTATTTTTCATATAATGCGATCTATCAATTGGATTGATCTTACGTATATCGGTGTTCTCCTCGTACTCACAATCCATAAACATTTTCAGTAAATCTTTATAAATCACTTTACTTATACTTGCTATGATAGGCTTTTTACATTGAAATCTATTCATAGCTGCTTGTAACTTACATAATACTGTTAAAATAAATAAATGATATGCCTTATTTATGCCACTTTTAAAATAATAAATTATATCGGGGAATACTGGATCGACTTTTTTACCACAGTAGTTGGGCTTTTCATTAAAAAAAAAGCTAAGACAAGGCCATAGCTGATATAAACGCCTCATAGATTCTTGATACGATAACCATCTGATAAATGCGGCTTTAATATTGCTAGATGTTCTACACCGGATTTTCACATATAAACGGTGAAACGATTTATTTCAGCTGCACTACTACATGTATAGTTATGAACAAGATGTGGAACATCCTCAAAAAATTTTGGAAGTTGCATCATAGCATTTAGAGCGCACAAGTGTTGGATATGGCATCTACACTAAATAAAAATGATGCCAAGAATAAGTTCTGACAATCTTTGTGCGACAGAATTGTTGATTCCAACCATAACGCTAGCTGTATCCGACCAAACTGCATCTAAATTTGATATTAGAATGTCCATAATTTTTCACGATGATAATGACTTTTAGGTTAACGTTTCAGCATCTGCTTTCCGAGATTTATCTCCATCATCAATAGGAAATTCATCTTATAAACTTCCTCTTGCGCGGACCACTATTGGCAGCCGGAAGCTTTTGGCAGCCGAAATCTGCCCTACACCCTGGCTTGTAGTGCAAATTACACTACGTGATGCTAATCATCGCGGGCGCCTACCCACTATAACCATCCTCCCCAAGAGAGAGCCAGCCCGTTGGGCTATTACTCTGATACAGGTGTTGAAACAGGAAAGAAGAGATAGAAGCGGAGAAATAGTGGAAAGGTGAGAAATTAACGGCGAAGATCGATGATCGACCAAGAGACCAAGGAAGGAATCTGGTCGGTACTATACGCATTAAGGCGAGACTATTGAGGTGTTAAAACAGCTTCAGGGACGTCGCGACGGAAGCGATGGAGAGAAACATATCCCGGCTAGGCATCAGACTTATGATCACTCATATATCTTTAGCCCAGCCGTGCCGATAGTTGCAGGGCTGATAGCGACTTCATCGGATGAACTGGCCCAGGTGTTGGCCCCCCCAGATGAGACTTGCCGGCGATCTATCAGCACGGTCGATGAGCTGCTAACTTCCACGACGGAGATTGGCAAGACTGCATGCTGCCAGCGAGAACCCAACGTCAGGGTGCGCTGACGACCTCCCCAAGGAAGGATTGCCCTCCAGGTCCAGACATCGTCAGAAAAAACTGCAGTCAGTCCGCTGGAATTGGAAGAATGTGTTTTTGGCGCCACGGGTACTTTTCTCATCGACAAAGTCCGAGAATCGAAATTCCCGAAAATTTTTCGACGAGAATCGTACCCTTTTGGCCTCGAGTCTGTCAGGCTAGGAAGCTAGCACGCTAACCACTAAGCTATCGATGACTCTTTGTGTGTGTGTGTGTGTGTGTGTGTGTGTGTGTGTGTGTGTGTGTGTGTGTGTCTGCGTGTGTGTGTGTGATCAGTTATATCTTATGATTCCCTCGACCGATTTTGACCGAACAAGGCTTACTTTTATATTTTTGAATTCCTGTCACCGCTAAAAAAAATTCAGATTATAACGTCTAATTTCTTTTAAAGTATTAGAGATCATGAAATTTCCTATGAATTAACGTTTTTGGATGAAAAAAAAAGAAAATTGATAAGGGTGCATGTAAAAAAGACGTAGAAGATGTAAATGAGGAAGCTTAATGCTAATACATCGGTAGTGGCTTTAATTTTATTGTGAGATAGAAAAAATGTAATTGATAAATTATTTTACAGCTATTCATGGCACAAAGCTGTATTTAATGTACAAAGACTACAACACAGTAGCATGGTAGTTAGGTGTCCCACGAAATATTGTTGGTTAACAAAACGCACACAGCAATCTAAATTAATTTTTATCCTACAACTAAAGTTACATCAAAAATCTTTTTTTTTTAATGAATTATTATGATATGTGTGTATTATTGTATTACATTAGTATAAAAATGAATTCAAAGGAAGAAATTAATACTTAATAAAATTGTTTAGTTTAAAAGATAACATGACAGTAATATATATTTTTTTTATTATTCATTTACTTATTGTCAGAAGTAGAAAAGAAATAACGTTATTCAATATAAAAATGAAACAACACACATTAATATTAATATTATAATGCAAAAGTAATAATAATAATGATAATAATATAAATATAACTATAGTAACAATAATACACATGGTTGATTTTGTTCTGCACGGTGACCCTTTTGAGCATTACAAGTAATCGAAAATAAAAGCAAGTAACTGTGTGGCACTTCTGAAGAATGTCAGCTACTAATATATGTCATTTGAGATATCATGTAACATGTCATCTGATATATGTCATGCAAATATGTCATTTGCAGCTTACCACAAAATGTTAAGATTGATTAAAAAAAGTCTTCAATTCTGCAGTTTTTAGGCACTCTAGAGTGTCATGTTGGTTGTACCATCCGCATGGTACATTGAAAATCCTACCTTTCGAACCTATACAAAGCATATTTTTAATGTCGGAAGTTATATTAAAAAATTCAGATGACATTTCATCTGACACATCAGCTGACATATTATCTGATATATCAGCTGACATGTCATCTTGTATATTTGAAAAAATGATAAGAAATTAAAATTATTACTATTTAGGGACGATTAATACGTTTTTCGATGTATTATACGGATGGAAAAACCAATTTGGCACTTCATAGTGCTGAAAACTGCAAAATTAAGGACTTTCTTTATCCACCTTATTATTTTTCAATGAGCCGCATGACATATTGGCATGACATATCAGCTGACATTTATCAGAAGGGGGCGTACGACTGCACGAAAGTCAATCCCGGTGTAACAAGTGAGTCAGTGATGGATGATAGAGCGTCTAAATGGCTCTGTGTATACGTACATATTAACACGTTGTCAGGGTCTAATCACAAAAAGTAAGTAGCGTAACGGAGTGCTAAATAACAGTGCTGACCGTGGTTAATATATACTTGTATATTATTATTATTATTATGCTCACCTTATATATTATAGATACATGGTTTAACAGGTATGTACTACTACTGAGCACTACACCATCCTACGCTCTTAGGGGGTGTTCCTAAATTGCGTGAGACAGTCTTGGCAAATTTTTAACTCCTCCCTCTCTTTGGTGAATTATAGTGAGAACCCTTCTCTCTTGCCTTCCTCCAATATCACGCGAGATTTTGTAAATACATACACTGGGAGTCTAAATTTACAGACATCATTTGTCATTCAACAAAAAAAAAAAGTCTTCACTTCTCTGAAATTTCATGAGATATTATTAATTACAAAATTTTGCAGTATGTGTCGTTGAAAAAAATACTTTTATAAACATAATTAAAGGTACTAGTCAATCAGCACTATCAGTATCGTATCCATCACTTTAACGAGAACGAATATGAGATCAGGAAGACGCAAAATAATTTAAGTAAAAGAACTGGAAAAAATTACTCATCAAAGTATAAGTAAACTCGTATAATGAGTATGGTATTAATTTTTCAAGAACAGATGAAAGATCTGAAGAGTTTTAGGCAGTAAAAGCAAATTCAACAGTATTAAAAAAAATATGTAAAATGGAATAAATTGTTGAAACTCTGAAAACCAAATAACTATACGGAGAGACACAATATGCGTTTAATACAGGGCATCAAGCCATGAAAACAACGCGTGGTCACTTGCCTTGATTTCCAAGCATGGCTCTTTCATGCCTTAAACGCACGAAAAATGTGGGTATAGTGGAGTGCAGGCCACCGCGGATGAAACGCAAGGCAGCAGTAAGTTTTAGACAATAGCCTCCTTGGCTTCTCGGCATCTCTGTATATATAGCGCATATTGTACTGTACTGTATGTAGTGTACTCTTGCTATGACACGCGCTGCTCCCATCCCCTCTTTGCACTAATATATACGGAGAAAGCCAAAATCCAAGAAGGCTATGGTCTAAAACCCACTGTCGCCTTGCATTTCATCTGCCCTGGCCTGCCCTGCACTATACCCACACGTTTCGTGTGTTTAAGGCATAGAACCATGCTCGGAAAGCAAGGCAAGAGACCATGCGCTGTTTTCATGGCTCGATGCCGTGCATTAAATGCATATTTTTTCTCTCCGTGCATAAAGACTGCAGCACATGCTTATTCTGTATCAATCCGTGGATTGTGGTGGGTTTGCTCTGACGAAATAATAAGTAGGTATAAAATATGAAATAAGTAGGTAGACTACGCCGCTTTCAGCACGCGCCGATTCCAGCACACCCCCACCCTCTGAGTGCTCACGTGACTGTACACGAACGGACGTAAGTATGCTCTAATACAGCGATCGTTGTCCAAGTGTATGAATATGCCGCTTCCCCTCTCTGCAGAGCCTGTAAGAGCGCAAGGGTTATCTTGTGTGTGTATGTGTGTGGATAAGAGCACAAACCATACGCTAACATCTGTGAGGTAAAACCAATAACTTTTGCCTCTCCAAGCGCGGGCATACATATATAAACATTGAATTGTTGAATGGTATGATGTCGAACTACCTGACAATTTAGGCAGAGCTTTCCCTCTCCGCGCAGCTTGTAAAAGAAAGTGATATTTATGGATGAGAGGTCCAACCATACGCTCTTATCTGTGAGGTACAGCCAACAATTTTTACCTCTCCAAGCGCGCTGACATACATATATATTAACACTTTTGTAAGTACATACATCTAGTTTCAGTTAATAAATGGTATAAAGGAATGGAATTTTTAAGAATAAATAAAGCTTATAACATTGATTTGTTAATTTTATCTTAAACAATTCATTTTGAAATAAGAAGGTATTCTTTACAAAGTATGAAATCGCAAGTAGCAATATATTTACATTATTCGTACATTATTCGTAAAATCTTAAGCTATTATGCTGACTGCTCATCACTATCATCTTCCCACTTCATATTAAAGTAGAACTTTTTCATGCAATTGACATTATGAAGAGCACACATGGATTTGTAGGCTTCATTGTGATGAAAACAAGTGGTTACCTGTCTAGAAAGCTCAAACAGTGAATAGTCTGTCATATCGGTGACGTTAAATTCAAATCTTTGAAGCCACTTTACTTTCAACTATCCAATTACAAAAATCTTGGTAGCACCTTTAAGCTTCTCTCGTAGGATGCTTCCGATCTCAGTGTATTCAATATTACCTGAATTCCAGGCCAGTCCATGATAGCAAAGTTCAAGATATAAATTTTTATGTCTATATTTTTGACATAATTTACGCCTGGCAAAAGGTGCTTTGAAAAGATACAATTGTGCTTTAACATCGTTTGGATGAAGAGAAAGAATGGCTGATTCTTTTAGCACATAATGATTACTAGAGTTTTTAAAGCCCTGCAGGTCCACCACATATTCCACTGTATAATATGTTTCTGCACAATAATATACAACTATTTTTTCACTTTTTCATAACCTTTTCATTCAGGGAATGATGACTGATTGGTTGAAAGTTTTTCTGTTAAATTTTTCATCCGAACCTTATTTCTATCATCATCATGCTTAGTTGGCAGTTTTTGATATTTAACATTAGTAATGAATTTTCTAGTGGTAGGTATATGCGACGTATCGACGAATAAATATCTTTTCAAGCCAATTTATTTTTTAGAGAGTTTTGCAACATTTATTACCTTTTAATTTTTCCTTAGATCTTCTCGCTTCCCATTCCTCTGCGTGCTTCTTTTCAAATTTTTGTCACTTGTCTTGTCTTCTTTTGTTTTCTTCGTTTTCTTTGCTCCGACCTTTCTCCATGGCGGTTGAAAGACAAATGATGGCAGCAGAGCCATGCACCGAGTCTTATAGCTTTACATAAGTTTTTTGACATCCCCAGTCATTGGACTGTACTGAACGATACGATTATGAAAAATTAAGCAATAAGCTGATGTATTAGCAGGAGAATTTTGGTGAGATTCAAATTCTAGTCGTACATCTACGGGAGAATTTTTCAATGACTCGCTTTGCTTTGAACAATCAATGACAATCGAAGGTACGGCATGTTAAAATTTATATTTGCTCAACAATGGTGCATGATCTTGACCATAATATGAATTCCAAAAGTTTGCATACATGTCGTAGAACAATCCATACTGGTTGTTTGTTGTATTGATATTGAGATCCCCGTGAGGATAATATTGTGAATTTAATAGAGTTCCACATTTTTTACATTGCAATGATCGAACAGGCTAGCACTTACACCTCTCTGACTCTTGCGGTTTGTCTGGAAGGCTAATAGAACAAAGCGTGTCTTTTCCAATTGATTGGACGTTTTGACTGTCCATATATTTTTTGGTGTAGCGGGTAAAAGTGGATATTCATACAGTTCGCAAGTTCGATAAGTCATAGATATAAGTTTATCTTTCTGTAGATAATTAAGTAGAGGAATTTTATGTAAATCAGACATTACAACGTAGAGCATGAGCCATTCGAGTTTTAACATCACTATCTTGAAGTCTTCCCAAGTTGCTGTCGCATTACCACCTGCATTAGGAATTTGATTTTGTAACACTGCATTTAAATCATTTCTGGATCTTATAAGTATAAGTTCATGTGTCACATTAACAACTGTCTTACGATAGTCTTCAGCAAAACCAAAAATCATACTCAAAAGAATCAAGATATCAAAGTAGCCATCATTATTTGTTAGACTTAGTTCGCTTGAAGTAACAAGCCCACCAGAATTTTCAGTCAATATGTCTTGATCAGGACTAAGCGTCAACCAATTTTTCATGAGAGTTGTTGAACCCACATTCTTACACTTATCTATCTCTATTGCATTTATTTCATATCTAATTTCTTCAAAAAGATTAAGGATGGCATTTTTTATTGATCCAGTATTTTCTCTTGCCATAGTACCATCTGCTTCAACCAATTTCCCATAAATATGTAATGAGCTGCAGGATGATAACAGACATAGGTCTTGGTGTTGAATTGATATACGAATTTCATAACTATTATTATAAGTTGACGATGCATATGGCTGATGAGCATGAATTTTTTAGTGTGCGATAGAGTCACCAAACGTGACAGGAGACTAAATGTTTAAAATATGATCCATTTTTAAAACAGCGAAAAAATCTGAAAGTTAGTTTACACCTTCTATTTTTAAGCCGAGACTTTTGAGAAATTTATGTTCTGGTTCGACAGTTTCTTCAACTGTCTTCTCCGACGTCTCGACGATTTGAAAGCTCGCTGTTGACTGAGCGCAGAAGTGCATGTTAAACTGCCTATATAGTTTTTGTGATTATAATGGATACCCATTACGATGAGGGTTTTATATGCAACCTTACAGTTATGACTTCTCCTCGAAAATTTATTAAATTATCATCTTGATCAACTATGCGTAGTTGCATGTGGTCAATAGCTCGCCCAATGATAGGTAAGTAAATCATTTTGTGATAGAACTTCAATAATTTTATATCCTGGTGGTACAGCAGAGAAAAATTCATGAATTGTGAGGACTTTTTTTCCGTTTATATAGGCTCCACTAGCTATGCTGCATTCAACTTGTAATGCATTGATCTTCAGAATTGCTACAGGTAAGTCTGAGTTGTGAGTTAAGTTATCTTGGAGTACTCGTTAAGTGAATCCTAATGATCGTCCTATGGAATCTTTTGGTCTAAAATCAATCGTATGACTACAACTCATGATGCTGCAAAGCGTATTATTATTGGGTCTAATACTAATGCTTATATCCTCCAGTTGTAACACATTTACTAAAAATGACTTAATATCTAAAATTTCATAGCTACTAGTTGGAACGACTATCACTCGATCACCCACATAAAATTTATTATTATTTTCATCGATGTTGGGGATTGTATTGAACGTTAGAAGTTCTACTAAGCCAAGAGCATATTTGTGTTTTGGTGACAATTCAATAGGTGGAAAAAAATGTGCTTCTAGGATAGAAGAAGTACCAGACAAACTGAGTGTCAATATTTCTTTTATGACCGCCAATGTGAAGCTAAGCTATTGTCAGTATTTTAAGTACTTATATATGTTTTGACAGGAATTTTAAACACAAATGACCACAATTATAAGAATCAAATTTTTTATATCGTTTGTGATTATACGTAACTTGATCAACACCCCAATACTACATTAAATCAATAGGTGGCTGTGAATCTCCAAAACTGTCATAGTACATAACATTATGACCATTTTTTCGATATGCCACCCAATGAGTTCCAGGCCTATTCTTATCATCAAGATTGACTATAGCAGTTTAAAGATATCGTGGCCGATTACTGAGTAAATAATTTCGCATGAATACCCCACAAAGATAGGAAATTTCCAAGATTTTAGCGAATTTTTTCAAATCTACATTTGTTAAATCTCGTTGAGGTAATTTTACTTTTTAAAGCATATTTTTTTTTTTTCTAGACCTTTTCTGTATGGCTTTAAATATACTACTAATCCAGTTTTATGGGGCTTAAGATAGAGCCCTTTTACAAATGCAATAATTTCCATAGTTTCATTATGTCTTCGACTTTCTTCTAGCTGTTTTTTCGCCGACTTAGCTGCGTTGACGCTCTTCATAATTCCCGCTATTCCATAAGCTCTAGCACCAGCTGCGCTTCAGCCAGCAAACAACAGACTTAAGGGTGAAGTTCCACTAATTCAAGCAGGAAGACGTTAAATACGAGGGATTCTAATACGCTGTTTGCCACCAGATTTTTTAACTGCACTAAAAGCACCTTTTAATGCACTACTGATTACTTTACGAGCATTTTCGCTCTTAGTATTCATTTCATGCGAGGCTGCTTTAATAACTGCACTTAATGCAGTATTAAGTTTCGTCTTCATACTGCATTTATTTTTTAAACTTTTTCAGTTCCAAACTCATACCCAATTTACTCTTAAGCTTCATAGCACCTGTTACCAGAACAGCAGCTGCTTTCTCATCAATACTCGAATCTGAAGCTTTAACTCTTTGCCAAGCTCTTTCAGCTAAGATGTTATCTGCTATGATTCTAGCCTGAAGATTTTTTCGATTTTTAGAGTAAGCTATATCATGCTCTTTGCACGCCGCATCCAGAAGATTTATTCCAGGATCACCTCTAGCAAGACGTTCCGTAAGTTTAGTACCTGGACCACAGTACTGATAGCCTGGCAAATAAACTTCTACAGGTAAATAATTTACGATTTTTTTTACAAGACCATATCCCCTCCTAAAATGTATGATCATAACTCTTCGGGAGTTGGATCCTGACGGAGTATGAATTAAAAAATTGTTACTACTTATAGTCGGCAGACAATTTGCAATTAAACGCGTATATTTACGACTGAGAGCAAGAGTATAAAGCGCGCTCAATATTTCTCTTGCAGTTCAGTTGTAATTGATACGTCATACAGTTCAGACATACATTTTAACGAACAATCTGTAAAGTGACAAGTGCCAAACTTTGACGCTATTGTAAAACAAGAAAAACGCTTAAATCGATATGGCACGCTTCTTTCTGATAATATTCAAGCTGTATTTTGTGGTCCATCTAACTGCGGTAAAACCAATAGTCTATTAGCACTGATAGTACATACTAACGGAGAAAAGTTCGAAAATGTGTACGTGTATTCAAAGTCACTTAACCAACAAAAATACAAATTCTTAAAGGAGCTGTTGGCCTATAGATGGTGTAAAATACTTACCTTTTACTGAGCATGATGCAGTAGTATCTCCAGATGATGCTCTACCAAATTCTATCATGATTTTTGATGATATAGCTCGCGAGAAACAGGATAATGTAAAAGCATGTTTTTGCTTGGGAAGACATAAAAATGTAGACTGCTTCTATCTTTGTCGATCATACACTCAAGTTCCAAAGCACCTTTAAAGAGATAATGTTAATGATTTAGCTTTGTTCCGCCAGGATGAAGTAAATTTGAGACATTTGTATAATGATCACGTCAATTCAGATATGCCATACATTCAATTAAAAAATTTATGCTCCATCTGTTGGAATGATGATAGATTTGTATTTGCTGTCATTGACAAAGACAGACAAATCAATAATGGACGATACAGAAAAGGTTTTGATAACTTTGCCATAAATGTAGGATAAAAATATTGTGATTTGAACAATCCACTTTGAGACATTGAAGCATAAACATGTTTAAACAAGAAAAAGACGTACTTTAACAATTAGTTAGGGCAGGAGAAGTCATTAAAAAAAAATATAGACAGTTAAAGTTTGGAAATGATGATGTAGACAAAATTCTTAGTGAAACTTTCAAGCCGATGATAGATTCTCTGAAGGAAATCGTTACTGAAACTAAAAAGAAAGGTAAAAGAAGTAAATCCGTAATTCATAATTATTTTAATAATGATGGAGAAGGTAAAATTGTTGAACAAGTGGATCCAGATAGATATAGTGATAATGAAGATGGTGAAACGACATTTCAGTCTGGTGCTAGTGAAGATGATGATGAAATAGATAATACCATTCAAAATCTAACCGAGGGTAGTATCCATACAAATGGAAATTTAATTAGTAATTCATACTTACAAATACTTGATCAAAATGAGAAAAACCTGTTAGATTTGATGTATGGAGTACGAAAAAAAACTTAAAATATCCAATAAGTAATGGATCAATGGAGCTACTTGTAAAAAAACATCCCAATAAATCTCGTATTACAGAGAATGATTTAAAAAATTTTTTATGATTTTAAAAATTTCGAGTGTGGATAGCAAGGGATTTGACTAAATGGAATACGAACACATAATAGCGATAAGTTTCATAAAATTATTGCACCAATGTTTGATGTTGTCGCTAGTAAAAAAGGAGAATCATTGCTACCTCGTTATAAAATTGCTCAGATGATGCAGTGTGTAGATCATGTACACTGGAACGATCCTAATGAGTTAGTGGATCGTTTACGGTTGCTTACGGCTGTATTAAATACAAACTTACTACCGAAGGACAGTATGATTTAGATAATAGAAGATTGTGCAATGTTGCGACACCGAAACAGCCTTAAAATGCCGTAAAGTTTGCTTACTAGAATCAAAGAATTAAATTTGTTGACAAAAAAATAGATAGCATTCGAATTTTCCTATACAATTTACAAAAAAAATTCCAATTTCTTGAAGCTGATTCTACAACAGTAACCCTAGAAATTCAATAGCAGCAACCTTAAGGCATCTGTTTGAGAACGGTTCAGTCGTACTTTAAAAAACTTGATGTGAAAAAAATTTGGTACTCAAGGAAATTATAAATGGCTTAATATTGTGCAAAAATTAGTCGAATCGTATAATAGTAAAAAACATCGAACTATTGGTATGAAGCCTAAAGAGGTCAGAGCAAAATAGAACCTGAATTCAAAGTTGGCAAGGCAAAACAAGTATTGAAAAAAGGTTACACAGCAAATTGGTCGACAGAAATATTTACCACCACACGGGTAGCAGCACCAAATCCAACGACATATCATCTCATAGATTATCGAGATCAACCCATCTCTAAAGGTTTTTATGTACTGAAACTACAGACAACGAAGAATCCAGATATCTACCTCATGGAAAAAGTTCTTCGAAGACTGCAAGTTTACGTCAAGTAGTTGGGCTTTGATGATTCACACAACATTCGGATTAATAAATAATAATAACTTTCAAAGTAAACATAATATTTTGTATCAAATCAAAATTTTTTTTGTTTTTTGTAATAAAAGGTGTAGTCTAAAAATAATAACTCAGAATTCGAAAGAAATTTTTTTTCATTTATTAATTTCTTATGCATAAGTAAATACAATATTGTTTCCATTATGCAAGACAAATAATTTAAATTTATTTATCGATTCTAACATTTTATTATAAAAATTTTTATTCTCATGCATAGCTACACCTATTTTATGCGGCAAAAAGACTTGAAACTCGTCATTTAACTCAGCCACTATTTTTCTTCCGAATCTTGTAGTGACCTTTCTAAGTATAGTCACCATGTAGTCTTTATTTAATTTTATCTCATTAAGTCGTTTGGTGGGACGGTATCCGTTGCTGTTAGCGATTTTATTCAGCTGTGCGAGATCCATCTGTAATATTAGTGCATGTAATGATTACTATGATAGACGTAAATGTTAAAAAAAAAAAAAAAAAAAATTATTTTCACCAGTAATAGAACGAGGATTCTTAGGCGGTGTATTAATATCATTTGGAGAATCAAATACTGACGGTGATATTAGGTCGCCTAATGTCTTCTGCTGTCTTTTAAGTCCGGTCCTACTTGAACTACTGGTAGAGAATATAATTTTTTGTTAAAGAGCTGATGATGTCGTGATCTTATATTTTTTTGCTCTTTTATCATGCTACAGTTTTCACGCAAGCAATTAATGTAATCTTCAAAGGGTATCGTAGCCTTAACTACTGAATTTTTAACACCTTTAGCTTTTTTCAATGGGAGCTGATTATGAATCTTCACACTATACATTTTACTCCATGGACTCTAATTGAACTGTAGAACTCGGTAAATCTTCTTTATACAAAGATCATTACTCACAGCCTGTTTAAGCACGTTCAAGTGAATCACATAACGTTTTTTATCGTCCAGCTTGGTAATTAATTTTTTTTGCTTGGATGCGGAAGGTGCAATTTGTTCAGCACAGAAAGTTAAATCCTCATGAGCATCATGAAGAATTTAAGGGTACTCAAGATCGACTTCAAGTATATAGCCGATTTCAGCATCATCTGCCACGTTTAGAATACCGATTGGTTTAACATTTTCAATCCATTTAAAACCTTGGTAAGGCAAAGGTTTGGTCATAGCCCAACCGTACTAATTATTAACATCATAACACATGAGATATTTCTCACTCTTATTGGCTTCATAGCCTTTATTCATGGATGGATTATTAGCCTTTGCATATCGATTGCATCACTGGCTAATACCACCAAAAATACCACGCTCGATGAACATAACCATATCAATATCAGTCAGCAATTCTAGTTATACCTGCAATAAAAAATAGCATATAAGTTTTAAAAGTTATCAGGAAAAATTTCTACTTATTACCAACCTTCGTAAACTTTACCATTGCGTCCCATGTAAAGCCAGGAGTCGTATAATAATTAGCTGGATCCAAATCATATGCCTCAAGAAAATTATTTCGAAAATTTTCGAATATTTCGGCAAGTAGCAATACATCAGTCTTGAAAAATATAAGTCTGAATGTTGTCCAAATGTTTGAGTATTGAAAGTATTCCAGATATGTTTAGCATGCTCATATTCTTCATCACTAATATGAGCTTCGTATAAACTGCTGTAGATGCTCTGTTTTGATGGAAGTTCATTTTTCCTTAGTTTTTCTAAAGAAGAAGTGTAATCATAAGGGTACACACCTTTCCTGTACAATAACTGTATCTGATCTTTGGTATAATGATCATCACTTGAAAATATTTTTTTTAGTATTTTACGTTCCTCTAAATAATATGACAATTTTTCAAGAGACGAAGCTATGAACGTAAAGGAATTGATGAATCGAAGATTATTATCAGTTCCTGCCACATATCTTGTAAATGAAATATATATTTTCTTAGTCCGTGGTAAAAGCTGAATTCTCTCTGGAAAGCATGTCGCAAGTTCTTTTATAAACAAATGCGCATCATATCCGCTTAAGTTATGTAAAATCACAGGTATCATTCTCGAGTCCTGATAGTCAATATTATACTTGTCATGAGCGGGACCGCGATAATTAGGAACAAGAAAAAAAAATAAAAGTATATATTCATCAAACAAGAATTTTCATGATTAAAAAAGGTACACCTACTTTCCAGTGAGGTGACAGTGATCTCTAACTTTTTTATTATCCATGCTGAAAAATTTGCTACTTATAGGACACATAGATGCGTTGTCATATTTAAATTATTCATTGTGTGTCAAACTTATCATTTTGAGTGGATGTTTGTATAATTCTTCTAGTTCCAGAGCAATAAGATAGAGCGCATTAACAAACCATCTGGCAGGTGTTTCATCATCTTCATTACTTTTTCTGTAACTTTTATATTCCGATTTACTTATAAGAACACTTGACAAAGTAACCAGTACTAAATGCCTCGTGACTTTGATAGGCACGGTCACTCTCCACAGGTTCTCGTAGACATTTAAAGTCTGCATATACAATGAAAGGTACCCTGTTTTTGCAAGTAAAATTTTCGAACTGCAGTATATTATCATTATTATTTCTATTGGGCAGTATGATTTTACACTTATTTAGGAGTTTGCAATCAACTTTATGCTCTTTTAACTTTAGTTTGGACATAAAATAGTAAAAGCAGTGAATATATATATTTAATGCATGTCCATGTTTAGATAACTGTTTACACACTAAGCGTCATAAATTTTTTATCCAGACATTATGATAATCAAACTCTTTATTTAAATTGTCGTTTTTTTTTTTAAATTGTCTTGTTCATAATCCATGTTAAAGCTTTCAATAAGCAGATTTACATGTTTTTCTTTTTTTTTTTAAGTTAAGTGACTAGGAGAAACATTGAACATATCATTTTTGTTTTTAAAAAAATATTAATTCACTGAAACTTCATTTTAATTTTTAAATTTCTTTATTTCCTTAGGGTTCACAGGAAACTCAATTCCATCAAATTTTAACTCCTTTTTAATACTAAACATAATTGGAGACACGATTTAGATTTTTTTTTGCTGGGTGTATTGCAGATAGAATATTCCATTTAAAGCATCAAAGCTCTCTATTTAACACATTTACGCAAGCATTTTTTTTTTATATAATCTGGTGAGTCCATAAATGAGCTGCCTTGCATAGAATTTAGTTTATTGATGTTCACAACTAATTTCAAAATTGAGCGCAACGACCAGCCCGAATCTTTATCTCTAAAATCATCCATATTTCTGTCTTTTGATTGTTGTACATTTACATCAAACCACTCATTTAAGTCTGTTAACTGGTATATAGATTGCGATTTTATCCTAAAGTATCTTATATCTACATTCTCGATACTATCTTTAACTATTGCATATTCAGCCGCCAACACTGTATTCACTTTTAATGCTTCATGTTCACTAAGAGATTGCTGTA
>JAPYYV010003610.1:0-18423 GCA_030522625.1 Copidosoma aretas
ACGGTGGTCTCCTAATTTTCAGGTATGGAATTCCATACTTACTCAAAATTCAGCTGTGGTTGCACCACACCGACCATAGCGGTTTTGCCGCCCCTGCTCTTAAGTATGGCTACGCCGACGATCTTAGCCATAGAAGCTCGCAGCGTAGGATAGAATTCACGCCCTGATATTCAACATAGAACAAGCGTGTGTACAATGGAGGCAAAACAAGGACGTTATCACGGAATATGAGGCGTAGGAGTCATTTTTTCGTTTGAAATTTCTTTCGGAGTCTGCTGACTCTGACTTTGGGCTGATGTAGAACTTATAATAATCGAAACTACTGCCTAATTGTACGTATAAAACTTTTAGAGATATCGTCCCTCATTCTCTTTTTTTATAAGAGCCTGCAGCCATAGTCTTAACTTTATTCGCAGTACTTATCTTTTTTCTCTATTAAAAAGTAGTGTGAATATAATCATGGTTTCCTAGCTTACAACTACAACACTAGATATAGATCACACTTTATAAGTTTGTGAGGTCATTTTCTTGTATCATTCCGCTCAGCGTGAAAGCTTGATTTAATCATTATTAAGAGACAGATCTGTAATTTGGTCAAAGATAGCCATGAAAGAGAGGCACTCATTTTAAATGTACAATACTATTGTGGGAGCTACTGGTTAAAATGTTTCAACTTTTTCTGTAGATTTTATAGGTTATTCTATGCCTAATAGATATCTATACTCCAAGACAAAGTAAAAAAAAAAAAGAAATATCAAAGTTGCAACACTGCAGATTTAAAATTTCACATGTTCTTAATAATAATGTGAAAATATGTATGTTTTTCATGCACCACGCATGTTAAACTGATATATGAGTATAGCTAATTGATATTTTATCTTGTAATTATTTACTTACCACATCAAATACTACTCGTCCAACTTTTTTTGCCTTTGCTGGGTGAAAAATGGCTATTGCAAGTTCAAATAAAAAACGAAAGGGAAACGGACAAGAAAAAATTTTTTAAAGAAAATTACTTTTTATTCTTTCTTTAAATCAATATGTATTGTACATATGAAGAAAATACGATAATTATTCTATCTTAATAATTGTAAAGTGCACATGACAATATCTAAGTTGTGTCATAAGTGTTTAACTAATCCTAGTTACTTATACAATAGATACTGCGAATTGTTTAATTTATATTATTGCCAATTGATTCACTGTAGAATCTATAATATACGCTACGCATAACATTTATTGATAAAAACATTAAGTAATAATTCAGTTCTTTGTTATCCTTAAGTCTAGTAGAAAAAGCATAAGAAATTTACGATTTTTAATATACAATCACATATTTTTTAAAAATATTTTATTTTGCCTTACTTTATCAAAACTTCTTAATCTTAAAAAAACGAATAGCACCTATACCCACAAGAACGTAATGAAGTACAAAATAGGTGAATAAGACATTTTTTCATAAATATTAAAATATTAAGATCATAAATATTGAATAAATAATTCAATTTAATCTTTCTTAAAAAAAGTATTTCTTTGATAGAACAAAGCTCCGTAATCCTGATAAGCATCTATAAAGATAAACAGCTATTATCGTGTTAGTAATTTTAAATGTACTATAAATTAATGCACAAATAAGATGTAAAAGATTTATAGCTTTCTTAGTAATATATCCACTGATAAAAAACACTAGTAAACAATAAACTGGCAAACTAACTATTGCTGAATGTTATAGCTTTTTTTACTAGATTTTGAATATCATATGGTCTATAGTTCGCGAGCTTTGGTGATTTTTTGATAGCATCTGCAATTTCATCTATAGATGGTAATGTCTTAGAATCAATGTGGTGCTCAAAATATACATACACACTACTTGGTACAGTGTTTCTTTTAATTTTTTTTTTAGAATCAACATTATCTTCCGCAGCATCGGAATCATCACAATGACTGAGTTTTCGCTTCCTTGGGATATTCGTTTCTTTTCTCGAAAAACTCTGGAGAAAGGATCGAACTTGTGGGACCGTACGACCTGTCAATTCTGAATGTGTATCTATAACTTTTTGAATTCTGTTTCCCTGGATAGATAATTTTTTTAAAGCATCAGTTTTAAAATGCCTGAGAATAACATCGCGACTCTTCGAGTCCCATTTCCTTTTTTCACCGGGTGTAGATACAATTTTCTCATGACTTTCTGTTGGAATATCTGTAGCATACAAAAATTTACAAAGCATAATGAAGAATATAACCTCACATGTAATTTTATGTTCGAGTGTATCTTAACTATTATAAATATTTTAATTGCCTTTTTATAAGCATATGCGAACGATCTAAATGATAACAGCGAAATAAAAATAGTATACTCTATCCTAAGGTTAGCGGGATATAAACCAGATAAGAAAAAGAACCGTTGTGAAAAAGGAAATTCAAATTAGATTTTTAGATTACGTGAGACGAAATGGTGTTAATGGTGTTACAGAGTGTTTAAGATCAAAAAATTAAAATAGAAATCAGTGTACCATAAGAAGAGATCAATCAAGTGGACAAGAAAGTTTATTTGAAAGACAGAAGAGAGGCAAAAAAAATGTGCAAGAAAGAGAAAAAGATACTTAAGAATTCAGAAGAAGCAGAATTAAGGAAAATTATAATTGAATAAAGGCGTAAATATACTAGAATAATGCACAAAATAATAGAAACTACTAAGATGATACTTCTTTAGGACAATGAAAAAACCATATTCAATTAATTAGACAAAACTTCCTTAGAAACTATTATTCTGCTTTTATGCATTAAAAAAAAATTAAAAAAAACAGGATAATTCAAAACGAAAACAGTAGCTATTTATGTGCTCAATGAAGTAAAATTATATCGAAAATGAGAGTATAGTTATTTCATCCAAATAGTACAAGAAACATTAATAAAAGTATTTTATTGTACACACTATTAAACCAAATACATAAAATAATTACTGTAATTATCATACGTAATGTAATCAATAAGTAGCAAAAAATTCGTTCTACAATCATGTATAAATAAAAAAATAGTGTATTAATATAATAAACAATGGTAATAAGAGTTATTTTTATGTTTTACGAAGTATAATTATTTATTACGTATTACATAACCTATGCAAATAAGAAGGTACATACCATTAAGGTTGTAATCTACTGGTGCTGGCAGATTTTCATCCAACTGAGTAGTAGTTTCTTCTTCTTCATCTGATTCTTCGATCATTAATCTACTTCCGTCGTCTGTTTCTTCAAAGTTGCCGCTTGCATATTCTAGCAGTTTAGATACATGTATGATATCTTTTGTACTATCGGGTTGCTCATAATAATCATGGTGAATTTTGTCCGAGTGAGACATAAATTTAGATAAGTACGATATTTGTAATTGATCTAAGTCAAGAGAGACACCTACAGTAGCTACATGTTTACGTAGTTTTGCAGACCGCAGTAGATTTGGAAATTTGGCACCACATTCCAGAGAGAACTTCGCTATGACTGGGTTTGGATTTAAATGCTGCCGCTGCATATCAACTCCCGGGATCCCGAAAACATAGGGGTTATCATCCACTACTCCAGCATTCTTACGGTTATCGATTATCATTTTAATACAGCTCTCCATTTGGTGGTTTAACAAAATAGGTGACTGTTTTTTGTTCTGTTTTCCGCGAGTAATTACTCTACAGTACGCTTTTGCCATTTTTTTGTCTTTAGCAGACATTTTGGCATACATTTGAGGGTTTGTAAGAGCATTAATTCTTTCCTTACATTTCTCATAAGCTAGATTAAGAAGTCTTGCTAGTTCTCCAGGTCGTCTTCTATTTAGAATAAGTATAGACATGTATGTTGACTGAAGAAGCCTCGTCCACGTTGAAAACTCAAACCTCGTTTTTAGTTTTTCGTATGCATCATCTCGAACTTTGAATACTTTTATATCCGCAACGGATGGAAGCTTTTCCGGATCAGACGTAAGAACCTTAAAAGTTTGTGATTCTGAAACCGTTTTTGAAATAAGACTAGAAAATCTAAGCTTAAATAATATTTTGAACTCATCAGTATTTTTTTTCACAGAATCAACACTCTTTCTTGCAATCAGCTCTCCACTCCAAATTTCTACACAATCAAGAACAATTCTTCCCATATCTCGAGCCCGAGATGGCTTTGTGAACTTGAACGTTTTCTCATCGAATTTTTCAATTATATATGCTACGTCCATAAAAAAATGAACGTATTGAGGATCAATAGCAATACTCAGGCATGTAATACTGGGATCCATTTTTTCTAGTTCCATTACAACTCGAGCTAAGAGTCGCATTTCAGCTCTGACTTGATCGAAATTGTGCGGTTGTGATCTAAACTTTAATGCCCTATAGTTTCCATATACGATAATAAGCTCATCGTGTTTTGCTACACTTGCAATTCTATCGTTTGCTAGCTTGGCAACAATAGGTCTTAGATACACACTAGCTAGAGGACTTACATCGCCTACTACCATGTTGTGTAAGACAGAGCTATTGAATCCTTTTGTATTTTTTTTTGCTGTGCAAAATGTTATGTGCTTTGCAATAGACAACTTGGAGAATTCTCCATGACAAAAGTTACATACTTTAAAATCGTTGAGAGTTTTAATTATTTGCTGACTTTTGTCTTTTCTGACCGCCACGCGACGTACAACCATAGGACTTTCATTTGCTGTCATGGTTCTGTTGTACTCGAGGCACCCTTTTCGATTAATTGTTGCAATCTTTTTTAATCGCTCTTTTTGTAATTTAGTAAGTGGAACTTTTTTCACTTTTTTGGCCACTGGCAAGGCTAAGATTTCTTTAACTTCTGTTGTATCACTATGCTTTCTGATCATATGATCAATTAGCTTTCCAGATAAAACGGCCTTACAGTAGTAACATTTATACTTCTTCGGTCCATCATTACTAAAGGGAACTTTTACCTGACAAGGATTTTTAATAGCTTGTCCAGCCGGAGTAATTGCAATTGACACTTCTACTGTTTCCTCTTCTTTCGAATCTTTTTCTTTCTCATTAGTCGAAATACTTTCTTCTGCAACATTTTCAGTTGTAGTAGCATCATTCTGAGTATTGTTGGGAAAAGTTTTACCTTGTTCATTTCCAATATTTAATATTTTTGGCAGTTGAGCATCAACATTATCATTAGTATGTTGATGATTATATTTTTCAAGATCACACCTTTTATTTTTCTCGACGATTGGGGAAACTGGGTAAGAACTTTCGACTGTCGACAAATGGTTTGTACTGCTTGAAATATCTAAATTATTACAGTATCCAGTGTCATCATCTTGGTCTGGATAGTCATGTCCATCATTATCGTTGAATTGTTCATTTATACAGTATGAATTCAGATCTGTATCCTTATTAACACATTCATAGTCCTCATCATATTGAATATTATCATTTTCATCATAGTAGTTACGTTGTTTATTACTAATTGCATGACTATTCATATTCTCATACGTATTTGTGAATATCGGTTTCATGTTCATACTCGTTGGAATGTGTGAGTCTTAAGAAGAATATATTTTATTGTTAATAAATAAAGAAATAAGAATGATCGTAAACATTATTGGTTATGAAAAATAAATGTACTAACCATCGTTATTTTCATTTAGTGAACGTATAATTGATGTCTGTATGACTTTTTTTTTTTGAATCTGAAAATTTTGATGTCTTAATGAATAATAAAATCTAAAAGTGCAGTTTTTAATAAATAAAATTTGATCGAATTTTTTATTTAATTTTTACTGATCAATCGTTTGCTAAGTGAGTATTGGAGAACAAAATATGTACGTTAGAACATAGTAAATATTGTTTGGATAAATAGGGTTTGATGCATAAAAAACCCATACAAAGTAAAAACTAAATCTATTTTACATATTGACTAAATCATTATGGGTAAAACAGCAAGGAACATAAGAATAGTAGTGTAACTAGAAAATATAACAGTACTCTCTACTGGGGTCCTTCCGCCAACCAATTGAATTTGGTCCGTCAAATAGATTATTGACAAGTGATAGGTAGGTGTTCTTTAATTCTTCTTAAAAACAGAAACTAACAGAAATAGAGCGAGTCACAACACAGGAGTGAAAGGTGTCACACCACCAAGAGTGCAAATTCTACTACATTGATGACGGAATTCAGAAGAATCATATTTACGAACTGACATAACTTACATTTCGAAAGATCAATCTTCGTATCTTTACTTAATACGCAGCTATCGATTATTTTTGGTTTGGGATTTTTAGTGTTTACAACCACAGTTAAACAATTATTGCTTACTTCGTCCCCTGATTCTGTGACTTTAATTGTCTGATTTTCTGCAAGATAATATGACAACTGTAAATACCAAGTATTAAAAAAATTAAAACATTTAATTCGGTGGAATTAGCTTGGATCATTACAAATACAAACTAATTATCGCCATGTAGATCATTCAGTTTGTTTTGTGTTTGTAATTAAAATTTGGAATGACTTTAGCCAGTTTGTATTAGGAATGATGTTACTGTCCGACCCAAATAATAAAATTAGATTTGTAGAATAAGCTACATTGTAAAGTAGCTTCAAGCAAGAAAGACTTTATTTTATGCAAAAATTATTGACGACAGAACGATTTTGGAACTGACATCAAAGTTTTTGATACAATGCTACTCATCCACAATTTAAAAATTATATTTTAAAGATAAAATATTTTTAAATTAAGTTATTTAATATTTGTTTCAATAGACAACATTAATACAATGGTAGCTATTGTACAATATAATTTTATTATTATCTATTCCACAAATTATATATTCAAAAGAATACGGTTTTTTAATTACGGTAATAAGTTAAAAATAACATATTAAGAATGGACTTACGTTCACTTCCTAATATTTTCTCAACAATATTGTCATCTGTAGAATTTATGATTATTTCGGCTTGTAACAGTTCCTCCATTGTTATGCTATTGTCCTTTATCCACAAATCTGGAACTTGACTGAAAAGATCATTTTATTGTTTATGAATATTACACCATTCTAATTTTTATTGATTTGATTATAATCTTATGAAATCATTGCATGTTCTAATTTATTTATAAAAGCGTATAAATAACTAATGGCATCGAACGTATGCAAAATCAAAAGATTAGAATTCCAAGATCACTAATGAAACTCTTTACTAAACCCATAAGAATTCGTAATAAAAAGTTGGTATAAGCTGAGCTGTTCCCTTTTTCGTTTGGCGTCGCCACTTGCTGCTAACTCTAGTAAATTAACTACAATTTCCTTTACTTGCTCACTTATTATTGTTAAAAATGTATTACATAGTCTTTTTGTAGTTTACAAATCTTAATTAGGATCGTATTCACTGTCTCTCTTAGTAAATAACGACTGAACTCCCATCGTGCCCAGAATCAGAACAATTTAAAAGTACACATTCGCTGAAGAATATAAATTATATATGATGACATTAGGTAGGTATCTTTTAACATCGAAACAGAAAATAAAGGTAACTCTGTTGTTAAAGCTTGTAAAAAGATGTTCAGCCGCCATGGTGATGCCGAGCATGTAATAACACTTTTGTACAAAATGTATGATATAACTTTAATTATTATTTGGATAAAAATTTTTTAATCTACCCTTTAACCTAATTCTATAATTTAAAATTTTTTAATTATAGAAAAAAAAAAAATTTATTCTATTGCACTCATCTTCATAACATGTTTTTAAAAACAAACATTTTGATCGAATCTAGAAATAGTTTGAGAAACCATTTCAGTATTTTGTTTATCATGCCACAAACAGCCAGTCAATACAAGTTAAAATCATGCGTCGGTTAACAATGCCATTAATTTTTAACACACTTTACAAAAAAAAAATTAGTAATAAATTTTACGTTACCCATCAAATAAAGTCAATTCCTGTGTTGTATTCAACAATGTATCTGAAATTAAGTTAAGTTAAACATTTAAAATAGAGATACAAGAAAGTCATCTTGTGATATTTCATATATTTTAAATGCATCTTAAATAACAGTAGTGCACATATTATGGGACATATATTGCTACATTATTAACAAGTTGCAAAAAGCGCGCACTAGAATACAAGGCTTTGAGATAATTTTTTACATATCTAGGTAGTTGTGACGTTTGTCGGTAGTAATAAAGCTAACTAAATGAGATTATAGGCGGCAGGTATTTTTACTCATTTGGAATTGATAAAATATTAAGAAATGTAAAACAAACTTTTTATTTAGTACGTAGTATTGTCAGTTATGGAAAGACTGATATATATATATATATTGTAAAAGCTGCATCGTTTTGAAAAAAGCAGTTTAAAACTTAATTATAACAACAAACAAACAATTTTAAAATTAAAGTAAGTAATTTGTTAATATTTTGATTCTTAACAGTTGTCTGTTTTTTGTACCATGTTCTTTATAGAGTTTAACAATGGAAGTATAAATAATAGGGAAAAGCCACGCACACAATACATGGGATCTTATATATCGGCCAAATTATCTAAAAACCATACTTAATCGCTAACACCCCCCCCCCCCCTCCTACAATATTTCTATAAATTTTTAGTACAAAAACTTCTTAATAGTGGTTGAAAAAGGGAGAAAAGACGGTGGTAAAGCAGTAGTACAGGTTCTATTAACAAGAACTCCAAAAGATTTATTTGAATATTATCACGAGCTCTGCTCTAAGAACTACAGATTCTTTGATATAAGTTTCATAATAAAACTCAGTTTTCAAACTAACCTTAAAAATCGAATAATCCGAGGTAACGTACGCTGTTAAGATTCTAGTGCCAAAGATAAAAGTTTTACTAATAAGATCGCTTCAGCTATAATTTCTGTGAATCCAACCTGAGTCCTCGCAATCCTATTAACGTACCGTTGTTAGATTCGTAGTCTAGAAACATAACCTCTTACAACCAACATAACTGTGAGCGATTGCGCGCAGATGCATAAAAAAAAGAGGGTTCTTATATTACTTTACTAAAAATTAAAGTATGAGAGTGGTATAATACGATAAAAGGTTATAAAGAGAATCAATATTATCATGATTATTATTATTGTCATGATAATAATAGCTATAATAGACAATACAATTTGGTTTGCTGCTGCAGATGCTGGCTGGAAGTATCAGAGTGCTCTCCACTTTAAGCTTGTAGGACTCTACTCGTATGCTTTGCTTGCGGTCTTGGTATGGATTACTCAACTAGTATGTCTCGCACGTTACTCACTGTGGAGTCATTAATGAATAGCCTCGACAAAAGTGGTACAACTGTCTTAACTGTGGCTTGACTACTCTATTCAGTCTGGACCTCAGAATCATGTATAGTGCGTTCACATACTCAGTTGGTTTGTTGGCTCGTCGGCAGGATTGGCATCATACATGTAGTATGTACGGCACCTGTAGACTCTATGTGTGCTCTATACACTACATGTATGATGCCAACCCTGCTGGTATTTTCATCCAATTTTCATACTCCATATATACGTACATACAACCTGAATGTACATACACTAGGTGTAAAAGAGGGGTTGAAACGGGTGAACTGACCGACAAAGGAATCGGGACATAAACATCTCTCTTCAACAACGAAACCCCACCAATAAAGTGTAGGTATTTTAAATATCTTCCACCAGTTAGGAGTTAACTTGATTCGGTTTGTCTTGCTGGTACGAGCAGAAGGTTCCACAGCAAAGTTTATATTGGTTCAGAACAGGACAGCCTTTTGAAAGTTCAGTCAGTAACTTGCTAATAACTTTAATATATCTACTAGTCATCATGTCTTGTTAAGTTACTGGAAAATTAGTGGCAGCACTTTTGGAATGCAATACAGCATGTATTTTACCCAAGTTATTTGAACCATAAACCTCGGATTTCACTACAATTTTCGCCGAGAAAGAAAATCCTCGAGGATTTCTTCGGGAAAAATTCGCCATCAAAGCATCTTTATTACATTTTCCTCAAGGAATTATAGCATATATAATACATGATTATTTTACGTGACTTGTTTCTCAGATTATATATCCCAAAGCTGCGCTCCGGAAAAAAATAAGTACGGATTTTGATTGCATGATCTCTAAGCATCTGTAAATGGCCCCATTAACGGTCTCATTAAAGGCCTCATTATCGACGCTCCGAGTTTGCATGCGAGTCCGAATGCAGTCTACTTGAAGGCCAAGCTTGTTGTTGTCATGTAGGATGATACATAGGCCCAAGCTATTCCTGTTCAAAGGTCACACTTTTGACGCCTCGAGTCCATGCAAGTTATTTTGTGTGGTAGAGACTTCCCTCGTTAATTAATAATATTATCATTATTATAATTACTAGGCCACAAAATGTTATAATTATAATTATTGGAAGTCTGAGAAGCAAATAAGACGTTTTCATGATCAAGCTTGAAGCTAAAATGAGAGAATGTATTATAAAAATACGCTTTAGGGCGCCAGTTACAGTACAGAATACTGGGCTCTTTCACATCACTGGTAAGCTGCTAATAATGTGTTGCGATTTCTCTCACATACGAGCGTAAACCACACGCTTGCGCACACATACACGCGCGTGCGTAAATAGAAGCCGTTACGCACCAAACCCCAAACACAGACTTTACTTGTCAAAAATAAATCTAAGCTGTTCTCCTCAAGTATGCTTTGATTTCCTTTGAAAATACACTAACACTTGCGTCAGTATCAAAAGATTTTATTGAGATTCAAGAATAGTTATATTGCGGATTATGTGCTTTGAATTTCGCGAAAAATCTTCCTAAGCTAGATCGAATGTAGCTTCATCTTGTCATATCGCTTTTCCACGGTGTGGCTCTCCATTACTAGTACGCAGAGTTTAGTAAAAAATGGCTCTTTTGACATATGAATGGCGTGAGTGAGTGACATGCGATTCATACCAGTCGAGTCATCCATGCCAAGACCTCAAGCAAGGAGTACGAGTGAAGTCCTAGACGCTCAATGATATTACCATTCTAAAAATTCCATCCAGCATCTGCAGCAGCAAATTGGATTGTATTGTCTATTATACTTATTATATTATGAATAACAATTATTATAATATTGATTTACCTTATCATCTTTGTCGTATTGCTACTCTCATACTTTAATATTAGGTAAAGTAATGTAAGAATCCTCTTTTTTTATGCATATGCGCGCGATCGCTTGCAGTTATGTAAGTTGTGAGTTTATGTTGCTAGTCTATAAATCTAACAACATTACGTTAATATGATTGCGAGGACTCAGGTTGGATTCAGAGATCTTATTAATTAAACCGTTACCTTTATCACGAGAATCTTGAAAGCTTACGTTACCTTGAATCATTATATTTTTAAGGTTAGTTTAAAGGGCCTCAGTTTTATAATTAAACTTATGTCGAAGGATCTGGGTCTTAGAGCGGAGATCTAGATAATAATTGATCAAATCTTCAAGAGCTCTTGTTAATTCGACCGTTTGGACCAGGCATATTGGGTTTAAAGCAATCCCTTGGTTATATAATATTAGATTTCAAAGCTGTAAAGCCATAAAGAAATCACCAACTCATACACAAATCTTCAACAGTATAATTGATTAAGAAATTATTGTTGTCAGTCTGCCCCCCCCCCCCTTTTGGTCTGTACTACTGATTTACCACCGTCTTTTATCACTGTTTTAACTTCTATTAAGGGGTTTTTGGACCTACAGCCTATGGGAACACTTTAGGAGGGTGCTATCTACAATTAAGTATGGTTTTTAGAAAATTGCCACCCTGGTAGAAATTTTCTACATTTGCCAGCAGTTCAAGATAATATTCTCAATTGGCAAGTGTATCGACTCAGAACCTAGTCTATTTTACTACAATGTATCCCAATATGCTGGCGATAAACTCGTCAATGAGCTCGGCAAGACGCGGCATGGCCATCTGCTTACTCAGCCTCTCTATCTGTCTTACTCTCTCGTATACCAACTGATACAGGCTGCAGAAACAAGCCGAATACTGTATCTTTTGTTAAAATGAGAAAGTAATAATATGACTGGTGCAAGTGTACATGATTTGGAATGGTTTTGTCACCTAACAAACACATTATTTTGTCCCTATAGACTTATTTTTGTCCGTGTCGTTTGGCGTATAGTTTAAGGTTCTGTTTACTTGAAACTATTAACGGTTTATTACCGAGTCCTTACCGAGTTTATCGTAAATGCACAGTGAGAACAAGCAATTTAAATTCGGCAAGAACTACTCAGTTGAGCAGCAAAAATGCTTAGATTTCTAACAGGGCAGGTATGTACAATTCTATGAATGGCGTGCGTGGTTTTTTAGCATACGCCTTAGTTCTAGAAACTGATACTACAGTAAGAGGATTATTTTATATTTGTCGAATGAAGCCTCTTCTATTTATAAATAAAATCGATTGAAAAATCGCAAGAACCAACAACGGAATTTAAATACATAGTTTTAGAATAGTAGGAATATTATACAACTTTCTTCCTGCAGTCCTCTAAAAATATTAGGGTATGAGAAAAGTAGAGTATATTTGCAATATAAGCAGGAGTGTATAATGACTAAGAAACATTTGTTAATACGGTAATGAATAAAAATTAGAGAAGACATTGAAAGAAAAGTACGTACACGTATTTTGATAAGGATTTGAAATAAAATCATGAAATATTATGAGGGCACAATGCTCAATCGTTGACAAATGATAAAATAGGGAAAAAAAGCTGTAAGTATTTATGTACCTGTGCTTAAGACGCATGTATTATATTTTTAGTAAGGTACAACTTACTACCAAAAACTTCATAAGTACCTAGATATTTGAATGAAAACGGAGCTTTACTTCGCTGATCATACAATTGATTTGGTAGGTCTTAGTGCTGTACTCACTAAAAGGTACCTTTCGAAATAAAAAAAAGTGTATTAGAATGTACAATCATTTTACACCTATAAATACAATGCTCTAACGATAATTGACTAGTAATTTTCTTTAAGTTTTAGAAGTAATTTTAGAAAATAGAATGTTGGTATTACGAATGACATTTAAGGATAAGCTTTGTAAACTAGATCCATGAACACGTTATAAAATGGTTGCGGCAATGAATAAAAGTTAATGTATAATGCTGTGCTTAATGTGTATCATAGGCGATCTTCTTATTGACGAAACTCAAAATTTTTAACACGCCTGATCGTTGATTTAAAAAAATAATCGATTTCAAAAGTAGACAGCTACAAAAGTAAGGTTGATGGAGTGAACAGTATTTCCAAGCCTATATAAATCAATTCCAGTAGATCAACAGGAATCATTTACAGCTATATTATTGGAAGCGTACACATTTACAGACAATTTTGAAAACTCTATTTTTATGTTGTAACAATATAAATATGGTCGGATTATGGTAGTCATTACTAGAAAACAAACTTGCAAGCGATTCATTTTGAACAAAGTTAGCTAGCTAATAAAATTAACGGCAAGATATTTATAACGCTTCATACAAAGAAAAATTAATAAATACCAAATCTTTAGTTTCATATTGAGTCCCTACGTGGCTCAGGAACAGTGATATAAATATTTGTATATTACTACCCTTGTAGTGTGTTATAAGAATCAGAACTTTCTGGCGATATAACTCAATATATAATTAATTTGCGTACAGTATCAGTAATTCCTCATAATAAATAATCTGATGATGACGCATTGATCGGTCTTATACTTGCTATCAATAATAAATAAATAAATACAATAATTCTTTTTTAAATAAAGAGTATGTGGTATTTTGAATAGCTGCGATGTCTACTATTACAAATTGAATATTAAAATTAATTTACTTCACGAAATTAGGTAATGCGTGAATAAAATAGCAAAGTTCAGGAAAAAAGCTATTCGGCACGAAAAACCCGTCTATTACAAAAAAAACTACCGTAAACAGAGATACACAATTACAGTGAATTGGAATCAAGTAATCGTGAAGACTAAAAATAATAATAAAGTTTATTTTGTTGTGAGTTGTATGTGTGTACCTTTTGGATATGATACAGCATCAAGCTACTAATAGAATAGGTAAAAAGCTATCGTAGAACGAGGAAATTACCTTTGCTTGTGTTTGTGGTCTCATCCGAATCAGTGCCATATGCACTAGCAATAATATTAAGACTAGACAGGTCCGAAATACCATATTTTTCTGTTTCTCTGCATTGATCTTCATTTTGAGAAGTTATGAATTCGGTATTGTGACTATTTGAAAAACAATTGTTTTTCTCACTTAAATCATCTCTGAATTCGTTATGGATTTCACATCTACTTGATGAAGTAGTTGAAAAATCTAGTTCATCAGAAGTATCAATACTTTTTTCAGTGTTTTCAATGTTTCTTATCAATGTGGATTGCATTTTCAGCTCTTCGCCTACAAAAAAAAAATCATGCGGTCTATTACGTGTGATGCCAAAAATACTGTCTCATAATACTTAGTTTAAAATGTGTTGTAGGCGACATTTTTGAAAAAGATAAGTAAGCTACAATACACATATATACATCGTTATCGGAGATACAAAAATCCTTAATAAAGTCAATCCAATGTAACATGTTTATTAATTAAGATTTCAATGATATTGCAGATGCATAAAGTGTTACAAATCATAAATGAACTTTTCGAAATAATTACAATACTTACCCTGAACTTCTTCAAAACAACTTTCTTCTGTCTTCTTTATCATTCCTTCTTTAAGAAAATGCGGCTCATTATTGGTATTTACCAATAGGTTTTCTTTGATATAGCTTGTATCTAAGTGACTCTCATTTGATGACTTTTTGAGGTTACGATTCATTGCTATATTTTCGGTTGAATGTTGATCGACCTTTACTGCAGGTGAAAGCGTGAATAACTTTTTATACCCATCGTGACATGTCAAATCTAAAAACAAGTAAAAAGGTAAGTGTTATACGCCAGAATTAATGTACACGTAAATGTGTCGCAATTCTCTATCAATTTTCAAGTTTCACTTCACGCATATTTTAAAATCTTCACTTTTGATATGCCTTTTTTTATACTTTCAAATTCAAAGACAACTTTGTAAACAATTTACGATATTTTTTTATATCTGCTAGGGTAAATTTACTTCTATCAAAGTAGCTCTTACTACCGTGATTATCAAAAACATAAAAAAAGACATTCAAGAAATGGTTTTTATTCATATTTGTGTGAAAAATTTTAGTGCAATATTTTCAAATCTATAAAAATTATATTATTAGGCAAGTTTTTCAATCATGTCATAATCGATATTTACAAGATTTCTCATTTACATGAAAAGGTTTCTGTTTCATATTTGACATGCTAATTTTTATAATTCTTGCTACTTGAATTTATATCAGAGCTGTTAAAATAGAAGTGAAAATGGATCAATGCTGGATAATTTTATAAAAAGTAGATAATTTTGATAGATAAATAATTAAATTATTTTTTAACCGAAAATACATGCTAACAAGTAAAATTTAATATTTTGTATGTATATGATTACCAACCCACATTTTATTTACAGTGATCAACAACTTAAGCTTTCTTATTTATCAAAGTTTTTGATTTTGTTTAATATTACAATGTTATGATTATAGAGCCTTGAGCAAAATCATAGTAATAAATTGTGAATTTACAGACAAATACAAAAAGCATCGACGTATATACAGAAAAAAAAATCTTTAATTGGCTTTCTTCTTTTAACTATGTTGCTAGTGTTTGACAGCCTTAGGGACTGAGACGCTATTTAAATTAAAACCATAATGATAAGAAATCTATGTCTAATAAATAAGCTGGCATATTTTTATGACAAAATATTGAGTTATTTTCAAGCAACCTAATTCTAAAAATTTATATTAAGAAGTTTTATGGATTAAGTTTGAGCTTGTACATAGTTTAGATCACTTTGCATAATATTAAACATGATTACGTAAAATATTTGTCATTATAAAACCTTTATACTTAGACTAGAACTTATAATGATGATTTTTTCTCTAATAACAGCACTTAGGTTATACAAATCGTTACATCAACATGATTCTCGATTTATTACCAGTTTATTCATAAGAGTTTTGAAAAATACTTTAAGTTATCAAAAATTATAAGATTTATAATTTAATTGAAAAAATCGATTAAAACAAAAGTCTTTGATAATAATAAAAAATGTGTGATTTTGTGAAACCTTATCTATTTTAGTCCTTTGTACAATATGTTATTATACTGACCTGATTTTGGAGAGAAAAACAAATTCCATTAAAGTTTCTTGTCGATAAATACAACTGGCACACAATCATTATTATTTTTCGCAATCTTTTGGAGCAAATCTTTATGATCTGTTGGCAAATCGGTTAAATAATTAGTCGATAGAAAAAGATTTTGAGAAGGTTATAGATAAGTATAAGCAATCTAACATACCACTTTTGGCAACAAGAGCACAAGGATATCGGCAGCCCCTATATTGCCCTTGTAAAACATTAGAACGAAAGCGTAAGCTTGTCGAATGATTAACATGATAAATTTCGTCCTCATAAAATTGAATGAGTGAGAACATTATCAAACGTAAAAATAGTCAGAGAAAATACAGTGAATCTCCCTAGATTATATAATAATTTTTTTTGCAGCCAATACTCATTTACGTTGAAGTATATTTTTCACTTAATATTAGCAGTTGACTAGCTCTTTTATTGCTTTTTTAAATCGAGTGACTTCCATTTATATATAAAACGTTACAAACAGAAAAGGTGTAGATTATCACGATCGAAAGAGAAAATATGTATACATCCTGATGATAATGGAAATAATGGCGGTAATCTACAGAATAGGGGGTCAACCGTCGACGACAAGTCCTCTTTGATCAAATGTCCCCCTTAGGGTGCGGTCACATGGAGCCCACAGGTCAATGATATTAAGCCTACAACTAGACTGGAAACCAGGCATGGAAATCCACTCTGCAGGAGTGTACTAAGCTACATCATCATGGAAAGGTGTACTTACATGGGCAAGTACACCTTGCACTCAAGCCACTCAAGGTTTAGGGGTCAGTGACATTATGCCTAAAACTAGACTGGTAACTTGTTGCCGTAAGGTTGGCTACGGCTAGTCTCTGAAGTAAAAATAGATAGATGAGAAGCGTACGATAAAAATCTGATAGGGTGTTCTAACAGGGTCAGTCTACAAAGGCCAAACAATGTTACAGTGCAATGGCCTCATAAATATTCCATAACACATAACGTATACCATAATTACCTAGCGCGCTTGTTGATTGGTAATTTAGTAAATTAATCATCGACAATCAATAACCTAATAACGCAGAGTACTTCTTGATAAATAAACACAAAAATTGTATAACTTAATGACCCAGTGCGCTCATTGATTAATAAGTTCATAAATTATCGATAAACAACAACCTAATAACCAAGCACGTCTGTTGATTGATAAATGAGTACATAAATTATTTACATTAAATCCATAACCTTATAACTAGGCACGCTTACAACTGAGTAAATAAATAAATTATCTATGAATGATCTATATACTAATAACCTGGCGTGCTTATTGAAAAAAAAATCAATAAATTATTTATCTATAATAAATAATCAATAACCTGGTAACCCAGCTCATTCGTTGATGAATTAATAAAAGACTTATCTGTAACAAATAATATATAACCTAATGAGTGGTGCAGTTACTGTTAGATAAATAAAAAAATTCTATTACCTAATGATCATGCACGCTTATTACTGAAAAAATAAACTATCTATATATTATCTAAAAATAATTTATAACCTGATAACCCCCCTACTTGTGGAAATCACGTGACTTACACGTGATTATCATTTGAGTTTAGCGTGATTATGACGTGATACTCATGTGATGATCACGCAAGAATTTCCACCGATTTCTCACGTAATAATCACGTGATTATTACGTGATTTTTATTCTATTTAACAAATTTACGTTTTATCGACTGTACCTCTTTTTTAGTTTGCTTGCTCTTACATAAGACCTTATATACGATATTACGCCTGAATTTCGACTAAGTTCTTATGTAAGTTCACATGCCAGTTCTTATCTAAGGATTTAGGATCGAAAACCCGGCTCATTTTGACGAAAACTGTTATCTTTATTTTGCAATAACAATGTTTGAACATGATAAAAACCACTAATACAAGTAAAAAGTGTTAAAGGAACCCCAATATAACAGATATCTTCTTGAAATTTTGGGAAAGATTAAGACTTACAGAAGTTGTAAGCATTTGAAGTTATTGAAAAATCTGCAATTCCGAACTTTTAACAATTTGCAACTCATTTTTAATTTTTTTTGTTGAAAAGTTTATAAGTCACTCGAGCTTTCACCTGTAAGTGAGCCAATTTAAAATATAAGAGTTTTGCTGGAACAAGAATTAAATTTT
>JAPYYV010003611.1:0-18002 GCA_030522625.1 Copidosoma aretas
AGAAATAATTTTTTTGGTAATTTTAGTTGTAACAGAGCACGTTTATTTTCATGTTCCGTGAATAGGGACGTGTTCCGTCAATTGGTACTTTTACCTTATATATAATCTTTGACCATTACAATTACTTTTATCATTCAGTAAATAACTGCTTGAAACTTATATTATTATTTTTCAAAACACTAAAACAGTTGCTTTTGCACTACTTAGTTTATAAGTATGTTTTGTAAGACCTATCAAAAAGCATTGAAACTGACAGCAAATGTTTGTAAAAAAAGAAAAATTCAATATTTCAGTGTTATTTTTTTTTATTCCAGAGATATGCAAGATGAAGGATCAAAAGTGGCTTATCCAATGGAGTGCAAGGACTGCTTTACACCTGCGTGACCATTATAGGCCCATGTTAAATGCTGTATGTACAGAATGTTTAAGAAAGTAAGCAATTACAGCATTTAAATTGATGGTGTACACATATTGTTCGTCATGAAGATGATGAAGATACCATGATTCCTGATATGACATTTGTGTGAATTAATTATAAATTTCACTGATCTGAACGCTCGAGTCAAGTTGTTGGATCGCAAGACAACTGAGGACCCATGTAAAAATGCTATATATATAGAATGGTCAACAAAAATGAGCAAGAACAGCATTTAAATTCATGGTGTACACAGAGAGTTTGTCATAAAATTGATCAAGGTATCAAGATTCTAGATATTGGCGTGAATACATTACAAAATGAACTGATCTGAACGAGCGAGTCAAGTTGTAAGATCATATGACAACTGCGGACCCATTCACAAATTGTGTATGTACAGAATGTTCACATATGGGCAAGTGCATTATTTGATTACATGCTTGCAAATGAACATACTACACAGGAATCGTCGTTGTTTATGAGTGAGAAGTAAAAAATCAAGAATATTGATCAAAAGGAGTGTTTTCTTGCTGTAACTGAAAATTTTTAATTTTCTGTAGATGTTAAATTAAAACTTGAAAATATTAGTTTTATAATAAGGTAAAAAAACGCTCAAGTTTTAGAATTGAAAGTGAGGCTCAAGTCATTTGGACAAGAAACACTTCACCCACACGACTATGTACAATAAAACATACAGAATGCTCAAACGGAATGAGCAAGTGCATTATTAAGCTACAGGCTTGTAGAAGTATAAAAATCTCCATTGTCTCATTATAAGAAAAGTATCGAAATCACGGAACCAGAGAAGAAGTTTGTTTCTGAGATAGCTGACAATTTTCTACTGACATGCAGCAAGTTTTAGATACGGATCATTTTCTAATTTACAAGCTGTAAGAATCTAAATTTTTTTAAGTTAAAAATGTTAGTCATTAAAAAATTTCTGGAATTTCGAAATTTGGAGTTAAAATAGCTACTTATTTTGAAAAGTGTGTTTAGTGCCATCTACCGTTCTTAGAAAGAACAGCGTCGTATTTCATTTCTTTTTTGTAATGAAAGTTAGGTACTTCGTTTTTTTTTTTTTTTTTCAATCGACAGCCCTGTGCTTCATGAAACAGTTCGTTCTCACGTCCTTTTTAAAAATTTTCGCAATTGTTTTTTTAACGATGAAACATAAAAATGTCCCCTTTTTGTCGCCGCAATTTGTCGCCGACGAGGTTGATCGGTCAAGATTATATTAATTTGAGTGTCCCCCGCGAGATCTGCGAAATACAAGACGATTTTTTAATTGCAAGATGCTTACTCGGATGAGCGATTTATGACATTTTAACGTGAGATTAGAACAAAAAAAAACGAATTTTAAATAAACACCATCAGAGTATCATGAGAATTGGATGACGCAGGTCAGAAAATTAGTAACGACAAGCTTGAAAAACTTGTTTGATTTAATTTCGACTAGATGCACTAGAGATAAAAAAGACAATTAATAACGATGAGAACAAGCAAGTTCTAAAAATATTAGAAGAGACAAGTCGTTATGTAAACGGTTCTTGGGAAGTTGGGCTACTTTGGAAATCGGATGAGTCACTTACAAGCAGTCGATTAACAGCATATCGCAGATTAACTTTTCTTGAACATAAACTAGATAAAGATCCTGAATACGCTCGTCTTCATCACAAAGAGATGTTACGATTATTTGAGATTAATTTTACAATAAAATTTGAAGGGAATCTGTTAGGGATAAGGATAAGATACTTACCGCATTCAAAACATAAACAAACCAGAAGAAGTCAGACTAGTTTTTGACGCTGCAACCCAAACCCATTCAAAGAGCTTTAATGACTTTGTATTATCTGGCCCCGATCTACTAAAACCACTTCTAGGAGTGATTATGCGTTTCCAGCAATTCTCGATTGCAATGAAATCAGACATGCGCAATATGTTTTTCAAAATCAACATTAGAAAGAAAGATCGCTACTCTCAGCGTTTTTTTAGAGAGAAGAGGATAGGCAAAATCTACCGCGAGAATATTTAATGAGTACGATGATTTTTGGGGCAAAATCTTCTCCGTGCTCCGGGATTTTTTTATGAAATGCCAAACTTTTGGAATTAAAACATTCTGCGATTGCTAAGAGTATTATTAAACATTTTTACATGCACGATTATTTGAATAGTTATTCGCCAGGTAAAGGAAATAAATTTACACACTAACTGGAAAATGCATAGCTTGTCTTGTAACAAATCATCGATTCTTGGCGAGATCGAAAAAAAACATTCTTCTTAACTAATTAAATTGGATGCACACGATAAAGGGGGTGAAAAATTTTTGGATCTACGTTGGAACAGGAATACAGACAAACTCGGCTTTGATTTAAATTTTTAAAAGATCAGTAAAATTTTTATTGAGGGAAAGGAGACAGCAACAAAAAAGCAATTTTTAGCGGTTATTGCGTCAATTTTTGGCGCCCATGGTTATTTAACGCCTTTCACAATTCACTTTTGAATTTTATTGCAAGACGTTTAGGAGAGTAAGGAAGACTGGGACAAATAAATTCATGATAAAGAGTTCGTAAAATGACTTCAATGACAGCAAGACTTAAATTTTGTGAAAAATTATCAATTCAACAGATGTTGTCAAGTACATCACTTGCGACGTCGAGAAGTGAGTTGCACGTTCTTTGCGATGCAAGCAAAAGAGCGTACATAACTGTTGCTTATTGTCAATTCTCACTAGATTAGAATTTCTTTCACACATCAATAATCGCAGCTAAAAGTCGTATTGCTTCATCGAAGAGCTCGACGATTCCTAGACTATAACTACAGGGTGCGCTTTAAGCGTCGCAATTATCTAAAATGATAAAGAAGGAATACGAATTCAGGATAACGACATGTGTTTTACGGACAGATTTAGTTACGGTACTATGCTGAATTAAGCGAGATCTAAAAGAATTCCAAGTTTTCGTAATAAACCGTTCAAGCAAAATTCGAAAAAACACAGAGAAAGATGAGTGGTGTTGGGTTCATACTAAGGAAAATCTAGCAGATGATGGGATATGTTTCGTACCTGGTAATTTATGAAAATAGTCGTTGGTTTTAAAGTCCGAATTTTTTGAGAAAAAAGGGGTCGAAATGGCTGATATAAAAATTTGATAAGAAAAAATAAAGATCTAATGAGGAAAAATTACAAATTTTTACAATTAAAACAAAAAAACCTCTGATTTTTCGCATTTTTCATCGTGAGTCTGCCCTATTTTAGCAGTTTGTGGTGTATTTTTTTATTTTGCAACATTTGAAAATAGAATGAGCAAATCAAAAAATTTACTAGAATTAAAAATCTCATCAACTTTTACTGGCCAGTCATAATAGGGTTCAAACAACAACAAAATTCGTTACATCAATCCGACACCGGGATATTAAGTCTTCGAAAAAAAAAAAAAAAAATTGAGCCCAAACTTCGCCAAAAAATACCTTTTGGTATTATAAAGATCTAGTAATCTTTTTGAACCGAAATATTTTAATATTTTTTTAAAATTCCATGTGAAAAAAAAAAAAATGAAATTTTCAACGAAAATCCTACCTAAAACTACGCAACCTACAGAGTTCAAATTTGGCCCACCAACTCGTTGTTACGTCTACTTTCAATTAGCAGTGAAAAAAAAGTACACTGCAATGAAAAAATAGGTGGAAAAATAGAAAAAACCGAAAAAATTACTTTTTTGTGGTATTTGGCATATACATCGTCAAACAATCGTTATTAATTAATAAAATCGTTATAATTTCTTTATGTTTATAGAAATTATAATATCAATCTTTGATTATTGAATATCAATCTTTGATTACTGTACAGAGCAAGTCGACCAATCGTTATTAATTAATAAAACCATTATAATTTCTTTATGTTAATAGAAATTATAATATCAATCTTTGATTATTCAATATCAATCTTTGATTACTGTACAGAGCGAGTTTTTATATGATATCATGCATGTCTAAAACAGCAAATTGTATCTTCTACACTCGTGTCTTCGTAATTGCAGGATGCAAATAAGAGAAATTAAAGGAGCGGTTTTCGAACTAAATACAGCATAAGAACGCGACCAGAGGCCTTCTACGCCAATGAGATGTCGAGCTGGTGTATACCAGTCTACAGGGCTCTTATATCGTGCCTGTTGCAGTTTCTTTTGGAATATCAAGCAAGCATCAGCCGTTTAATATAGCTCGTATTTTGAGTTGTTTACGAGTTAAGGGTGTTGTGGAATACTTTTATAGACAGTATTGCTTATTGTATTCAACTACATGGACAGTACAAAACGTAAGTTATGCTTTATAGACTTATTTTTATGAAGGAAAGACAATGGCAAGCATCGTCAGCATGCATGTTACTCAGGTTATGTGATACGTACACGTGAAATAACATTGCACTGTTACTTATATTAACAGTGCGACAATAAAATTATCATTTACATGCGTATTTATATACTTGATGCTTGTATGTACGTGCAAAATAATATAATTTAGTCACTGTAGAAATTATCAACAAAATATCGTAAATGCACTACATTTGAAATTAATACGAGTCTAAATCATATAATTTTCATATATTCGTGTTCTTTAAAATATAATTTTGATGGTACGTATGCTTTTGAATTTTAGTTTTGGGCGCCGATGTTTGAAAGGCTGCATTTTTTTTTTTTTTACATCTAAACGTTTCAGTTAATCGTACATACATACTGTAGCCATGGCATCAAATAATATTTGAAGGTAAAGTATAATTTGCTTATATTTAATAAACTTTTTCTGATTTTTAATTTTGTTTCTTCCAATCATTTACTTGAATGAAATCTTTTCTGCAGATTCACACAATGATGGAAAAGGAACCTTCTTGTCTACTTTGCGGAAGTGGTGATGGAAAGCTAGTAATTATGAAACAGCGCGCGATTGAATCTCTGATAGCATCTAGCAGAAACAGAAAAGACAACCGATTCAAAACGTTCGAAAAACTTTCTGAAGCACACGTCCACGACAGTTGTCGAGCTTCATACATCAGACCCTCTTCAGTTTCTACGGCTGCAAAAGAGAATACCTCAAGAGTTTGAAAGAAAGAAATGAGTCCGATACGTTTCACAAAAACTTGCATGCTCGAATGGAGAGTATAGGAGATTCAGATGACATTCCGGCTTGTTATCATAATAAGTACATGACAGCATTTTATAGAGATTCTACTACTTTGAGTCCCTGTCGCTCTACCAGTAGTACTACAACAAATTTCGTAAGCCATTGTATTGATTTCATTGAAAGAAATACTGGTGAATGCCAATTTTCTCTCAAAGATATGAAAGAAACATTTTAGGGTGAAATACCAACATTAGGTATGGTACAAAACAAACTTAATGTGCACTTTAAAAACGATCTCGTTTTTACTTCGATAAGAGGTGATGTGGCCATGTCATTTAAAAAACATGCTGCGATAGAATTGAATAAAATATGGTATGAATCGCGATCGCAGAACGTGAATGATGAAAAAATGAGAATTGTTGAGATGGCTGCTAAAATAATTTCCAAAGACATTAGATCACACATTTATGATAAAAAAAATTATAAAGTATTTAACGCCAAACAAGAAAGTAAGTGTGACGATGTTCCTTCCATGTTGCTTAATTTTTTAAATATTATCATAAAGACACACAAAAAAAAGTGACAAACAAAAAAATGGAGCAGAAGAGTAGCAACGATAGCCCACTGCTCAATTTCATCTGCGAGACCACGATCTTGTTTATCTCCTATTTTATAAGGCTTATCGGCAATGCTACATAAGAAGCACGGATCACGTGATACGATTGATTAACTATCTTATCCAGGATGATGTTCGTCATATACTGAAACTTTACTCTTTGAGGCTTCCATAACAAATGACCCCGAAAATCACTGGTAACGAAGATACGTATATTAAATACGTTTTTGATAACGCTGATCACGAAACATGTACTATCGATGGAAAAAATACATCCTATGCTATGAGGGGAATCATGATCGCAACCCCATCATCTACGGTTATTACAAAAAAAATCATTCCACGATTAGATACAATTCCATCATCAGTGGAGATCGGTAGTCATGGCTATAGAAAAACTATCTCTAACAGCGGGAGCAGCAAAACAGCATTGTTTTAGAGCGTATTATCAGCTTCAAACGTGGCTTGGCAGTAAACTGATCGCAACCGATTGTGGTTGGAAAAAAACTACGCAAGGCATCATTAGACCGAATATCAAAGACGAGAAATTATTACCCAATCATCTCCTGAAAGCTATTTGCTGCAGCTGTGAGAAAGGTTGCTCTTCCATAAAATGCAGCTGCAGAAAACATGGTCTTCAATGTACCAACTTCTGTTTAAATTGTTTTAACTTAGAAAATTGCTCTAATGCTGACAATCACAAATTTCGATTGACGAAAGTTACTCGGAAGAAATAGAAACAGATCACTGTACGGTCAATGAATCAGTGCTCGATGAAATTGTCGAAAACACCGAAGAATCGTTCCGTTTCGTTGAATCGGCCGAAGGTGAAAGACAACCCTCTGCCAAAAGGTCAAGATTAGTGATAAGTCTATAAGGGGGGATGCATAGATTTTTCAATTTATACAGGTTTTCCAGAATTTTCATAATAATATTAAATTGTTTATACCACAGTAATTAATTTCATGTTGGTAATATTTATTTGCTAAAAAAAAATCTGCTTTAATCATTCCATAATATATTATTGTTTGTAAAATATTTTTGTGTCTATATGTATATATGTATATATACACGTGAAATATAAACACGTTCTGTGCAAACATGCGTATACTGTCTTATAATTTAAAACCACTCTTATCTGCAAAATCAGTATACATCATTGTAGATCTACTACATTACCTATTGTATGATTATTATGATTATATTTAAATTTTGTATTGTATCAAACCTAGCGCTGTACAATAATCAAAGATTAAACATAAAAAAATCAGAATGATTCATTACTGATTGAAAGTAGACGGACCAGTGAGTAAGTGTGCCAAATTTGAACTCTGTAGGTTGCGTAGTTTTAGGTAGGATTTTCGTTGAAAATATCATTTTTTTTTCGAAAAAAATAGACTTTTTAAAAAACCTTAAAATGTTTCCATTCAAAAAAATTACTACATTTACAGAAGATCAAAAGGTATCTTTTGTCAAAGTTTGGACTCGATTGATTTTTTTTCTCGAAGAAAAAAATTAAAAACCAAAAAATCTGTTTTTTTTGCATTTTTTTCTAAAAATTTTGAGGTTAGGGTGATATAGGGTTAATACAAAAGTTGTAGATCATTTTATTATCTACAGCTTTTACATTCAAATTTTTTTGATAGAATGCACCGTTTAGCCAGAAATCGCGAAAAACTGATTTCAACCCTTAAAAAGCCACCCCATTCCACCCCGAATAGCAGCAGACTGTTCGATTTATTTTTTCCTCTTTAAGAATATATTATTCTAAAATATCCCGGTGTCAGATTGCTGTAACGAGTATTTTTTCCAATTTTCTCTCTTATTATTACTGGCCTATTAGGAAAATAAAAGCAATAGAGCTGTGTTATCAAATTTCGCAAGAAACGTCCTTTCTAGAAGACATAAACCCGATACTTCAAAAAAATCAAGTTTCAAAAAATAACCGGCTTTTATATTTAGATCTATACAATGAAAAAACAGGAATTTTGAGAATACAAGCCAATAGTTTTAGATTTTAAAGAGAAATTAACGAAACTCTCACTGAATTATTATCACGAAAAATATATGCACGGATGTCATGATACGGTATTATGTGAAAATCGTCAAAATTTTGGATTCTTGGTCTTCGACAAACATTGCAAAGCTTAATATTTAAATGTACGGTCATCATTTAAGGGCAGTCCAGGGATAGTTGAATTTGTCTACCTTATCGGTGAGGACGATTTAATTTTACAGCTGTGTAACACTATTTATTAAATGACTGGATATTTCATCGAAAAATAAAGAGTTGACGACGTTTCATTACATTTCAAAAAGTAAATCAATTCCAAGTTTTTATTGATTGATCGAAAACTCGAGGAGAAAAATGGGAAATACAATTGCGCATCACTTATCTGAAATCGTATTTCCCATTTTTCTCCGAGAGTTTTTGTTCTATCAACTTTAACTTCGGCTTGATTAATTCCTTGAAACACAAACAATTGTCGTCTGCCTTCAATTATAATATACTACACAAAAAGAAAAAACCTATCAACAATCTAAAGTTATAAGGTCAAATTTTTCATGTTACGCCCAATAGTTGAAAGTGTATAAATAAAAGTTTACCTTTTAACAGTTAACTTTACATGTATGATACCCATGCCGTACAAAATACATAACAAGCAAATTTTAATTTGATTAAGGACTACTTAGAGTAGAAGGCCTAGAAAACTTATCAGAGATTGTACAAATTATAATTTTGTCGATTTTACTTCAACAATATGTATACAAAACTGAAAAATTTATTTATATAGGTTTTTCTTTATAATTAGCTTGACTATAAATTTGCATCTCACTACACTGACAATTACGAAAAATTAATAAATATTAGCGATGATAAGTATACATTGTACGTTATTTCTTGAGAAACCCTAATTAACATTTTTTTTATTAAAAACTTTTAATCCGTATAAATCAGCAAACTGTTTGAAAAAAGCTATTTTTCTATTAGCTTAAGTTTAAGTAGCATTTAAGCCATCTTTGGTAATTTGCTAGATAACTATCAACGTCAGAAAACCACTTTAAAAAAATGCTTCTGAATGATAACCGCTAGGTATAGTGGAAAAATCATATAATTATTAGTAACTTGATGTAAAACCTCAATTTTTTTTTTCTTAAAACAAACTGCTATCACTTTATTTTGAATAATATATTTTTTGTAGAATAATTTACGTGCATAAGTAAAACTTTTAATTTATAACAGACATCCAGAAGAACGTTAAACATTAGCCTTTTGAAAATTTTCGACACTAAAAAATGCGGAAGGGCTGCGGAGGGAGCTGCAGAGGGGACGGCAAATCAATTCCCACGTAAAATCATGGGCTGGAATTACGAACCATGCCAGAGGAATGCAGAGGGTCGTAGGGGGAGGGGGGGGGGGGCTGAAAAAATAAATGTTGTTTATGTATAGGTGGATCTTCATATATTATTTAGTTGTAAAGATTTAACTGGTAGACAGGTCCCCTCCTGCCCCCCTATCCGCCTCGTACGTAACATGATTATTTGTACTTTGAGTTCCTTTATATTTTAAAATAAATTTATTTTTACTGGTCCTCCAAGACCCCCCTCTTTTTCTTGGAACATTGCCCTTATACAGAAATCAAAGGCATATGAACTATTATCATTACTAACTCTTGATTGAAATCGAGAAAGGTAAAAAAGTGATCAGTACACAACTCTGCGTTTCTAAGCTGCTTCTTCTATAATAAATGTCAAAAAATTGATTTTTTCAAGTCAAAGTGAGTTTATCTAGAAAAAAAAGGTCGAAACAACGCGTGGTCACGCAATTTACTTGTTAAGAAAGTGATCATGGGATAGATTATTATAAAACCATACGATACGTAAAGAGTCGCGAAGCGTTTGTTAATTTAAACTGCAGCATATAATCACGTTTAAGAATGAAACTTTTTTGCTGGCCAGTTGCCTGGAAAAGGATATTGGGTATTACTTGGAATGGCCCGATGAAAAAGTGGCAGAAAACAAATTACTCTATTAATTAGGATTTCTCAAATTCACCATAAAAAGCGTAGTTTTCTTCACAAACAATATGATAAATTAGACAATAAAAGTTTGTAACTGCAATTTTAGCTTATTAATTAATTTTTGATTCAATTGATATCATCGTTGAAAAGAACAGCTCAACAATGCATAGTTTTGTACTCATTAACTTTAACTTTACTTGATTTTTATCGACAGAAAGTATTGGACAAAAGATCGTGACCCAGTGTCTTTTGTGGAGCGACAATGTAAATATAGTAACCCGCTTCATCAAGCGGCGACGTCTATATTTACGTCTCCAAATATGATAGGTATCGACGACTCAGATGAAAAAAAGCCACAATTTTTTTGGTCCATGGAAAAGAAGCAACACTCGTTATCCTCCGACGAAAAAAATCCTCACTCGCTTCACTTAAAAGACAGCAAGCAACACACAGCCCTTTTCGAAGAAAACAAGCAACACTTGATGTGGTCCGAGAAGAAAATGCAACACTCCCTACGCTTAGAAGGAAAAAAGCAACACTTGCTACGGCCAGACGAAAATGATCAACTCAACTTTCGTAAAATCAGATATCTTTATCTATCTCTCGTGTCTCGTGTCTTGCTCTTAGCGATAGCGCTAGCTAAATTCCTACTCTCGGTTTTTAGCTATCTCCGAACATTCGGTGTCCCAGTATTTTCTATTATTCGTTTCTCCGCTTCTTTTCTTCTCTGACGGTGGATGATTTTAGTCAGTAAGAATCTGACACTTCTTAGTTTTTTTCGAGGGAGCCTATGCAAGGTTTCCTCAACCACCATCAATAAAATGAAAAAAAAAAAAAAAAAAAAAAAAAACACTTGCTGCAGTCAACTGTAAAAAATCAGCAAACGCTACGTACTCTGTACCATTCAGAAAGCTGTTGTTGGAAAAATTATACTTTATTTTGTAATTTAGTAATATAGTAATATAGGACTGATATATTCTAATAGGGATCTAGAAAATATTGCTTCTTTTCTTCTAAGCCGTCAATATATTGTTGGAGAGATAAACTTTCAAATGATTCAAATGATAATTTTAATTATACATACTTAGAGAAAAACTAATGTCAAATAAAAAGTAACTTTAAACAATTCAGTGAAGGTTTTAGGTTAACACTATCAGAAAAAGCGGTTTAAAATATACCTAGAGATAATTTAGAGCAACTAAATATTTATTAATGACAATCTGACAATCACTTGCACGTGATAATCTTATACAAATTTTTGGCAAGTGTTTGACAATAGTTTTTTTCAATATTTCGGCCGCTTACATAATTTTTAAAAGAAACTTAAAGTTTTTAAATATTTTTTTAAGTATGACTATGACGGGCAACATACGTCAATAAAGGTATGACGCACATGCAAAAGTCGCAAACTCTGCTGCCGCTAGATCATTATTTAAGTATCAGCGCTACTAGAAAGGTATCAACTTTTTACAATTCACTTATCCAACGAAACACCAAATTATGCGTTTTCTTCCATTTAAGTTTTGATGAACTTGATTCAATGAGTTAGGGACAATGTTTACTACTATTATCGGCCCGAGGGCCTGATTATTATTAATATTAAGTTACATATTTCAATACAATTTACATATTTCTAGTGCCAATTATGATGGAAATACTGCAAGTTTTTTTTAGTTGCCGTATGGCTGCTGAAACGAGGCGCGAGTTCGAATCCTGGCAGTGTCAACTTGGAAATTTGTTTAGAGTTGTTTTCGGCTGGGATTTTTTCCCAAGTCTTGCAGCTAGTTCTGCATCTCAAGGTAACGCGAGGTTAGACTTCGCGGGCGCTCTGGGTAGGTGTAAGACTACTTGGGAAGTGTGGGATCCAGAGGTGGAAAAAGGGGTATCTGGGGTAACACTTTCTACACCAAGGGTGGCGGTAATAACCCACTGAAGTCGGTGTACGGATAAGGAAATGATAAAAAAATAAATAAAAAAAAATTATCGTTATTATCATTATTATAATTATAATAACCATCATCATCATCGTGGTGATGATGATAAAGAGTCGCATAAGGATAAAAAATATTACAGCGTACCTTTCTTTTCAATTTCCAATAGTTATAAATGTACAAAATAGCATCATTATCCACATCTAGCTGCTGGTTGGTAATGTCTTTTAAGCATACGTGCTTGTCAAATTCCGCTTCGATTTCCTGAAGTCTAAATAAAAAACCATAATCATATTTGATTACATATACGTTTACGTCATTTTAACAGCTAAAACCTTACGATTCAAACATTTATAGTGAATTTTAACGTAGAAATAAAGTACGATTTGTTTTTAATAGTATTGATTATTAGAAATAAAATACTCACTTGGCTGCTCGTGCTTGATTTTTTTCTTCAGAACTCATATCCTTGCGTTTTCTTCGACGAATTTCGCCATCATCAGAATCTGAGCCGCCTTTTCCACTGCCGCTTCCAGCACCACTGCTACTTATCTTGTCTTTTGTATTATTTTTTCCATGTTTTTGACAGTATGACTGGAAAAAAGTTACAATCTTATTTTTCATTACGTTTAAAAATTTTTTTATGTTTACGATGAAAATGAGAAAACAGTCATTAGAAGTTGGATATTTTTGGTGGACTGAAATATATAATTTAATAATTTATAAGCATAGTTTAGAATCATTTGATTGCACATATAAATAAGTATTTTTATTTGCTTTTTATAGAATAGGAACTAAAAGATGTTTTGACACTTATCTAGTTTACTACATTTATCTTTAAGTTACGAAAAATGCCGAATAAATTGCTAACATCGAGATAATTAACAATACACTCTAACATTAAAATGTTTTTCTTTTAATCCTAAAAAAATTTGAACCTATGATTAAAAAAAGGAAGAGAATATCTTCAACAACTTATGTTGCCCTTTTGATCAAGAACATTATTATAATATTGTAGCAGCAGATGGAAAATAATCGTCAAAATCAGTCGATTATTGGACAGAATTATTGAATGATCATATGCACTGACAGAAAAATATAGGTACAAAAGAGCATGTCTCGCGATGCAGGCATGAGACATGCCTGGCGTCTATAGACACTGTTCATGTTACAAGTGCAAGGGCGCTGTGTGTTAATCACGCGGTATCTTGCAATCATGATAAAGCATTCAGAATCTGCACATTTGGTAGGATGTAATTAGCCGATTTTAGGCAAAAATCCCGAAAATGTATAACTTGAATTCTAATTTTTTTTTGTTAGATAATAACGTCACAAATAACATATTCCGTTTCGGCACGGTTACGTTATCAGGTGGACGATTAAAAAAATGATCCAAAACCGTCATAAAATGTTTTTTGGATCCAAACAACGTAAAACGTACAAAAATGTTCTGGTGTAAAAAATGCGCAATAACTAGACAAATTGAATGTAAATTGCAAAAAATCATCATTTTTAGCCAATTTTCTAAAATTTATAACTCGCGTTTTGTCAATATCCAGACTTGAAATTAAAAACCTGTGGTTTTTGTGACTCTTAACATAAGCACCGAATTCTAGGAAGATCAGTAGCAAACTTTTTTCAAAATGTTTAAAACCAAAAAAAGACCCTTTCGGAAAACTTCCATAAAAAAGTATTGATTTATCGTAGACCAATTTGGCAAAAACGCTTTTGTTTTTCAGGATTTACTCTAGGTTGTGAAATTTTGTTATGTTTAATCAACTGAAAGTACGGAAAAAATTAATTGCTAAAAGGCATGCTTGCGCTCTGGCCGGCACGGGCGGTCAGTGAAAGGGAGAAGGGGGAAGCGCTTCGCTCGGAAGGCGGCTATACGCCTGAATCCGCTAACTTTGGCTTCGCACTTGATCATATATTTTCATTATTTAGAAACACAATTGCCATTATTTTGATACTTACTGTATACATATTAATGATGTTATATTAATTAATTATAATTATTATATTAATAAAAAATTAAGGTGTAAGACGATACTTACATATAAATCAGTATTTTATTTTTTAAATCGTTTAATACTTTTACACATTGTATATTTATGATACCAAGGAATACAATTATACTTCTCGTGTATAATAAGCATATTTTATGTGTTAAGTTAAGCGGATTACAAAAAATTAGTTCGCAACGCTTGTATGTATTTTTCTTCATAAAAAAACGTTTTGTACGTCATACACATGAAACTGTTTAAAAATATTATATAACAGCAACAATTACGTGTCAGGATCAACTTATAAAAATATAAAAAATTGTATAAAAGCGACAATTATATATTAGGGATTAATTTTCTTTATTATTTATTACGTGTGACTAACAACAGTCATCCACATGTATGTCATTATCATCATACTCTATTTTTTCTTTCTCTTCTTATTCCTCTATCTCTTTTTTATAATACCATTCATTGTTACTTAAGAACAAAAATATATGACAAAGTGCGAAGCCGAAAATAGTAAAATTGGGCGTATAGCCGCATTTTGAGAGCAGCGCCTTCTTCCCTTCACTGACCGCCACACAGTGTGGAAAAAAGGTTTTTAGGACAAAAATTAGAAAATTGGGTAATGTAACCCAGAAAAAATTTATTCTACATAATCTGTAAAAAAAACTCATTTAATTAATAAAATATGTCAATTAGTTTTCAAATTTCCACAGAGGATTTTAGTAACATAATATGATCTCACGATCATAACTCTATTTTATAATTTTTTTTTCATTGCTCAAGAACTAGTTTTCTAATTGATTTTTGTCTAGAAAATAGTGTTTCTACTGTATTTGAAATGTTTTCGAAATTTATAGTTTTAGTACAAGATGAAGAGGAAGATGAAGGTAAGAATATTGGAGTTGTTGGTCTATACATAAACGTTATTAACAAATCCTTCGATGTATCATGAGTTATGAAACTTACGTATAAAATACTATCTGCATATCATTATTACTGTAAATTGAATACATCAAGCAACTTTCCATGTAAAAAATCATTTCCGAAAATTAATAGAATATTTTTTCAGGTGTTAATGTGGAAGAGCTAGTTGGACATGAGGATGACGAGGATGACAGTTCGTTCGGAGTAGACACAAAATATAAGGGGGAAGGTAAATTACGAAAGCTTCTACGAATGTATGACTGCAGACGAAGGAGAAATAAGTAGAGAAGACGATGGAGAATATATAGAAGATAAAATGGAAGTTTGAAAAAAATTAACATTTATCAACCAGTCGTATTTTGTTTTTGTTTAAGATTTTTGATGATTTTGTATTTCTTGATTGAATAAAATTTTTACACTCCAAAAGATGTTTGTAATACCTACCTATCTATATCTTACATTTAACGATAAATAAATTAAAATCGTCTGCCTATGCAGAATATCATCTAAAACAATCTGCCGGTATTTGATCTCACTTCTAATATGCATCTAATATTCAAACTTTTTAGGACAGACTGTTTACTGTAATGTCGCAATTATTAAATTTTGATTGATTTCGATAAATCGAACAATTATACTTCACCGATTTGTCTGCCTCGCAGTTTGCACGACCGGTTTGATAAACTGAACATCTCCCGTAAGTGGCAACTGTTTACTTACATTAAAAAATGCCAATTTTTCCAAACGATTTCGATTTACGTTTAGAAATATTGAATTCCCAGGAAATTGTCTGCCGATATGATAGCGCTCGATTTTTTTTTCACGTTCTTTTATATTGAGTAAATTGCAGAATGTCTCAATTTAGCTGAGAAAAATTATTTTTCCAAGCGATTTGGTAAGGATATCGCGCCCTATAGTTCATCTCTCACACAAATTTGTCATTCTCGCCCGATCTATTATGCGATGACATACTTTGTGTATTCGTTTGTTAGAAAGACTGTTAATAATAAACTGAGAAGACAAACCTAATGACCCAGAGCCGTTACTTTAATTGCATATTTGTTACTCAAACGATAGCTGACATCCTGAAAAATAGAATGAAATACCTCTAAGAGCTCGCACAGCTTGTCTTTTTTTTCACTAAGCTGTTTATTCCAAAAGCAAAAACCAAATGACCGACAATGCTGATTTCCCTTACCTGTATGTATATCTGACGATTGCTTGTAACCTTACAAGTCGAATTATTCACGCGGTGTGCTTACTTGTCCCTCTTAGTTGCCTACAAAGCGGCTGATAACAAGTTCATGATTAGTAACCCAATGGCGCAAAGAGAATGCTGTTCTCTTCTGCAGAAACCTGTCAGATACATCTGATTAGGTAAGCGATACAAATTATAGCACTTAGAGGCGTAATTATCTGGGACCTAAAAAGTAAAATCAATGAACCCAAAGAGATTTATTAAGCGTTTAATTATTTAAAAAATTTATAACTTGCAAAAGCCCAAGTAAATTATTCCACGGAAATTCTATGTGGAATTCCATGCAAAATCCTCGAAGACCGTAGAATTCAACGTTGAGAAATTTACGCTAAGCTAACTTTTGCTAAATTCTCTGCATAGAATACCACGTGACAGAACTCATTATAGAAAAAGTTCTAATCGATTTATGCATCAAATTACCACGTAGGAATGAGTGAGGACTCTAAGGAGACCGTAGAATTCTGGTAAAGAAATTTACTCAAGGTAGAATTTTTCTAGATCACCTACGTGCGATTTTAAGTGGACAAATATCCCCATTGCAGAAGTCCGAGTAGATTTTTGCATGGAATTTCCAAATAGGAATCAGCGTAGATTCCGCGTAGAACACAAATATATACTGGTGGGGCTTCATCCCTGCCTGCTCTGCGCGCCAACCCCCATAAGTCAATATTTTTATTCTCATGTCTGAATTATAATACAAAAATTTATTTTTTTTTACACATATATGCGTACCAACATAGATAACCAAAGCAATCTCATAAAAATTCGCTAATAATTCGAACGAACATGGTCAATATATAAAATCAGTTTACTGATTTATCAAATAATTGTTAGTAATTTAATACTTATAATGACTCTAATTGGTATTTAAGGTTAATATTGATACATATGTATATGTACACAATATTTACGCGATCATTAGCGATCATTAGATATCATTTTGAAATTCTTTCTTAACATTTTGAAATGTGAATTTTTCATTTTCTTATTTTTTCATTTCTTGTATAGATTTTTATCTACTTCTACATTTCCTTTTTTTATTTCATAACTATTACAAATTCTTATCCTCTTATATTAGTACTGTTGTAATATAGAGTAAATTGGTACAGTCTCGTCTGTGTATTCGCTATGAGAATGAACCTGGCGGGAATAAAACGATATGCGCCAGCGCCCATGGTGAGGAAACAGTGAAACCTGGGGGGAATCAAGTTACTGCAATAACATACATACGATGCAAAATCAATTAATATCTCTGTAATTATACGTTTTTTATACGTACATGAATCGTAAATGTTGTAGCCTAGGAAAAAATCTATTTATAGGTTTTTATCCCACGTGAATCGGTGCAAGGATTTTCATGATATTGTTGTTGAAAATAAGAATATTGTGTATCTCTGCAATCTGAGTGTATATAAGACATACTGTTTTCAAGCTTCTGCAATCATTTTTGGTTACGAGGATGCCAAGCAGACGATTTTTAGTTTGTTTGTACATAATAACAGTGTGCAAAAATGAGTAACCGTAATTGTTGTGTAAAAAAATGCAAAAACAAGTCGCAATAGTACGTGCAAGTTTTTCAAGTTTCCCAGTCAAAATTATAAGTTGGCACAAAAAGTACAGTGGATAGCTGCTGTTAGAAGAGCAAAGTAAATAAAATAAGTAAGTCTGAAATACTACTTAATAGTCAGAGTCAGTATTGTATGATGTGATAA
>JAPYYV010003612.1:0-20614 GCA_030522625.1 Copidosoma aretas
AAAGAGTGAATTTCAGTTTTCTACTTTTATAAAGTAGGAAACAGTATTTCGCTCTTTTGTAAAGATTGAATTACACGATTCCATCTTTGTAAAAGAGCGTATCAATGAGATCAATCTTTACAAAAGATTTAAACGCACGTTTCGCTCTTTTAAAAGATGGAATCGTCTAATTCAATCTTTTACAAAGAGTGAAACAGGCAATTCAATCTTTACATCGCCGATTTTTAATCTTTTAGCCTTAGAGTGTATGTTCCGTGTAACAAAAATTGTCTGCGATTAAAAAGTTGTAATACAATGATCTATGTAATTCTCCGTCTATACGTACTGTATACGAAAAAGACGTGAAATAAAGTTATGCTTATAATGAATAGCAGCAAGCTTTGACGTGTTGTAGCAGTTCAGCGTCCTTTGAGTGTTAGAACTCTGTGTTCAAATTTTTTTTTTGTGCATTGGTCAAAAGAAGACAAAGGGTCAAACTTAATCAAGTATTACTTTTGGTCTTCCGATTAACAAACTTCCTTTTACATCCTCTTGATTAGAAAAGTGTCTGTCCAGTGTACAGAAAATTGTGAGGCTAGAAGAAGAGACAATTTTTCTTTTTCGAATTTTCTTCGTAATTATTTGATATTCAAATTTGTAAAACTTTTGAAAATTAATTTTCATCAATTAAATATAATTAGTTGTATCCAAAGTAAGTTTTTGATAGAATTTCCCAAGATTCCCAGAAATCCGTTATCCTATTTTAAAAGCAATTATTAAATTTTACCAGATGATGTATGGGCCTTGAGAGGCTTCCTTCCAAGAACACCTAGCTATCTTAGCCATGAAAATAATTGGCAGTTTGAATGTAAATACGGCGGAGTAGATAATCTGTCTGCAGGGAGATTCCTTTATAAATTTGATACTGGCCGGGGTGTACTTGAGGCGATGGCTGTACCCTAAAAATGTTCTCCACTCAGATAAATGACCAAGTCATTTAAGGGAACTTTGCACTAAGGACTTCCACAAAGAACTCGCATACTTGGGACGAGTAGGGATTTAGAAAAAAAGATTAAGGTGTTGGATGTAGGATACATAAAACCTCGAAACTTTTGTATGTAAAAATTATAGTAATACCTAGACAAAGTAGACGAATAAGTAGGTAAACCATACAAGTATTCTGTAGTTAGTATTTTATTGTCCGAGAATAATTATTTGATTCAAAGTAGGATTTTTTTTACATATGTGGATCAGAAATTCGTAGAACAAGATAAGAGTAACAACGAAGACAACAACGAAAGGAATAGTAACAATATCTATAATTATTTCTATATTATTGTTATTTTTTGAAAAAGAGTCAAAGCTATAAATATCAGTATCATAAACAATTTGATTCTCAATTTGATGGACATTTTTATGTAGTTTATAGTTTATAAACGAATTGAAACACATATAATAATTATTGATATAAAAAATTTGCCATTATGTATTCTGAACAATAAAATTCAAGCATCAAGACTCAATTCACTCAAAGTTATACATTTCTACAAATACACATTTTCTAGTTCGTACTCGACTGCTTCAAGTTTAAATAAAAAAATTAATTTCTAATACGCATCGTAAGCTGGTGCTTTTAAGAACATTTCTTTTGTTTCACCTCTTTTATATTCCAGTATATGTTGTTCTCTTATTAACTTTACTCGTTGTCTTTGTTTCGGATTAAGCAAACACTCTCTAAGATCCGATATTAAGTCTTCACATTTTTTCATTCCTTGTTCAATACCGTAAGCATCTAAACAATCAGCTGTTCTCATTTCGAAGTCTGCGCAATGAGTCAATTGTGCATCTATAGATGGTGAAAATGTATTAGATCCGAATTTGATTATAGGTTGAATATTGAATTGGTGGTATGCCCTGCAAAATTAAATATTGTATTTATTACGATGCTTACGTAAGATTGAGATATATGGCTTATATCTGTTTGAATAGCTTATAATGTTGAATTATCCAAAATTGTCTATGAATCATTTATGTAAGAACAATTATCACTTATTTTTACAGTAATACAACTATTTGCTGACTATCTGTTTGAAGTTTCATAGTATTAATGTTTTTTTATTGATGGACGTATTAAATAATGGGCCATCATGATTGGTAAGTCACGTAGATGCCTAAATCTGCAAAAAAAGCAAAATAGTGCTTGTTTTCTCTACCACATCGGCAGGGTTATTTTGAAATTATATGAGCTGACATTGTTTGTATATACCAGAACAATAAATCGACGTTATATGTAAGATCAAAATACGTTTCCATTTTCTTATAATAAAAGATCAATTATCACGTGACTAAAGCCTTTTTATTCGTTGTCTGATTGATCGAGACTGGCAGAGCTACCAGTGGCTCAGTGGTAGAGCGTTTGCCTTCCACCTGGAGGGCTTGGGTTTGATTCTCCGCTCCGTCTACTGGCGGGACCAATGTGGAATTTTTCTCTACATGTCCCGTTGTCACTGTGATAGCTCCTGACTCTTCGGTGTAATACCGTGCCATCGTAGTCAGTAGTGAATACGGTACCCCAGATTTATAAATTCACATAAAGATGGCATACCGGAGTCACAGACAAGACAATATCGAGACTGGCCAAGAGCGGGTAAATTTGAAAATGAAGTTTTGAAAAATGAATAGAAAAAGTAATATTCTTTTGTAGGTAGAATGAGAATTATAACTTTATGTTACAAGGAACTTACAAATTTTATATTTCTCAAGAACTCATGAAAATAAATGTTTGATTAAATTTGTAGGTTTGGCGCGCAAAGCATGCAGGGGGCGGAGCCCCGTAGTATGATAAAAGCCATAAAAACGTGTATTGTAACGTTTAAAAACGCTAGTATACTGCGATTTTCTCACAATTATAATTTTTATACCTAGAGGATACATACATAAAAGAAGCGTTGTATGGTTGGATCACGAGACAAGATGAGAGAGAGAGAGAGAGAGAGAGAGAGCGAGAGAGAAGGAGGCAGAGTAAAAACAGCAGGATATCCTTTCCCTCTCTTACATGCCTATAATTAGTTGGTACAAAACTATAGATCTATCTACAAGAAAAAGCCAAAAAAGTATAGGCGTGTCAGAGAGAGAAAGGATATCCTGCTATTTGTACTGTATCGCTCTTTTCTTGTCTCGCGATCTGAGCATACAATGCTTCGTTTACGTATGTATTCTCTAAGTTTAAGTAACATTAAAAGCAGCTATTTTACAGGATTTTTAGAAATTAAAGTAGATGACTGTTCTTGGTGGAGCTAATTTCACGCTTTAGATGATATAAAAAAAATATACGGGCACAATTTATTGATTTTTTATTAGCAATGTAAAATCATAGTTAATAAAGAAATTTAGCACACTTTGACTGTGAAGAATTAGTGGTAGTATTGATAAAATACAGAGTAACTAGAGAACATAAATTTTCTTGACATATCAGGAATTTTCAACTTCTGTTAGCGATACACGAAAAATGTTTGAATGTTAAGAAATATGGAAATTAATAGATAATAATATTAAAGAAAATATGTACACATTTAATGAACAAAGTGGTAGTTTCATGAATAAGATTTTGTACATAAAAAAAGTAGTTCGTCAAATTAATTAGTTTTTAACTGTTTTGTACTTTAAGGTATTTGATATTGCTTTTAGCAACTTTTGGTCTCGTATCAGGATTTTGGAAAACTCGCTACTCGTTAGTTTTCTCTAAGACTCTGCCAAAGTATTTATGTCTGTAATACACTAGTCTCTTACTTATACAAATATATCAGTCGCATTTGTATTTTTTTTTTTTAATTTACGTATTAACCTCAATGTCAATGTATGTGTTTGATAAGGATCGGTCTCTACTCTAAAGTCATTTTTGCTTTCATACTTATATTTTACATATGTACATATAGATATATTGTTATTTAATCAATAAAACTGGCTGAATATCTCATCTAGTGGGTAAAGTTTAACAAAGAATTCCATTGAGCTACCAGGACTTGCGTGAAATTATTTGTTTACCAAACCATTTTTTATTTTTAAGTTAAAAATTTTCAGTCGTTTCGGATAATATAGCCGTATCCTATGGCCAATTTCAAGTTGATCTTAACATATCAAGGCAAATTTTGACTTCGATTCCACTAAGAAATAAAAATTAAGGAATTTGAAATAAAACTCCTTTCCTTTTCACTTGCTCAATAGTCTAAATTTACTAAGAGAAATGAACTTCTTTGTTGTTATTGAGCATGAATATAATTTATATTAGTTTACATCACCAAATTTTTGGGATTCTTTTAACTCTATAATCAGGGGACAACAATATTGATTTACAAAATAAAAACATATGTACAAAAACAATATACTATGTATAAAGATTGTGTTTAACTTACAATTTCTATGTGTCATTAGCTAGTTTCTTTTGTCACAACTTTAGATTACTAATAACTTTTTGTTCTGCTGCATTTGTTTTGACATAATTTTCCTTGGTCACAGATAGCCCGCATATGCTTTCTTGTTTTTTCTCATACTACTAGGTTTTTCCTCTAATTTTCTTAAAAATTTATTGTTATGCTCCGTAGAAACATCGACGTATCCTTCATGAGTCCATACAAATTACCTGTTCTATGGTTTCTACTGACTCATGTTTGCTTCTATTTGCGTACTTCCTACTTTAGAGCTCACCATCTAGTATAAACTATTATTTACCCAGTAACTGTATAAATGTTTGCTAGATAAAGCGGTAAAAGCACCTCTATCCTCTTACAAAAGATGTACATAGCACCTGTTGGACCAAATAAATTGCTGTCAATATATATTAATCCTTTAAAAAATTTTTGTTAAATTTTAGTCAAATTATAAAGTCTAATACATATGTTGCTTTTTAGTTTTGCTCAATAGATTTGCCAACTAGTTGTTCTAATTTTTCGTATGTTTTTCTAATTCCAAACAGTAAATATGTTTTTAAGATAGTTTAGGTACCGTACAGTGCCAAAAAAAAATATATCATGACATTTTTATTTCCATTTAAATTGTAAGTTGAACACTATCTTCATATATTGTACATTATATTTGTACATATGCTTTTATTTTGTAAATTCATATTGTAGGGCCCTGATGATGGAATTGTGAGAATTCAGAAAATCTGTAAATGTAAAAAATAAATCATAGGCATGTTCAATAACGACGAAGATTTTCATTTGTCCTAGTAAAAATTAAGAAAGCAAATATTTCGAAATTTTATCTAGTCCCGTGACTTGGCGCTCTAACATCACACGTTCTAATTTTCTTTTGAACATGGCAACAATGCTTTTTCGACCAGAATCATGCGATGACTGCTCATTTTATCTACGAAATCATATTTGTATGCTAACAGTAATAATAATGATAACAATAATAATAATAATATCAACAAAAACAATGATCAAGGTAATTATTAGAGTTATGAATATTACTTTCCAATTTTTGTTATAATGATTTTGATAAAATGACAGCCAGGGCTCGAGGGATTTCAGTATATGACCTTTCGTATCTACCTTACCGACTACCTCACTTTGAGAAATATTCCATAATTATTTATACAGCTGTTTCCCCCAGAAGACCGATCGAGCTGATGCTTTTAAAAATCAATCAAGCCAATATTCGATGTAATCCGTCTAGAATTGAAAGAGAAAGCCAAAGAAAATAGAAAAGGAATCCTAGGATAGGAGTGGATTTGTTTCGTCCTTAACCGCAAACTTGGACTCTTGAGTATGGCTCATTAGCGATCGAAGCCAGAGACGAAGACGATGGACCAACTAAAACTAGCACTGATATGATCAACACTACACTGCGATGGCGAGATTGATTACTCGTACTCTAATTATTTTAATAAAAAAATCATCTTAACTGTCTACTTTCGGATTTTTCGACCAATAGATCGCTTATGTGACACTTCAAAGAGTCTAAGTTGGTGGTCAAAGACAAAATGAATCTACTCCTATACTACGATTCTTCTTCTTTTTTCCTTTGGGTCCAAGATTTTGTAAGTGAAGCCGCCAAGTATAAATTTTAACAAATATTGAACTTGCTTGGTTTGGAGTAACGCGTATGTATGTACGGGTATAACTTCAAATTACACATACACGAGCGCGTCTAATGAAAAAATAATACGTACAAAAAATCCGAAAGTGGATAGTTAGGATTATTTTCAACGAAAATGATTAACGTACGAAAGGGAGTAAAAGAAGTTTTCGATCATACAAGCAAAAGTTATTTATTAGTTATCACGATAAATCTTTTTGATATCACAGCTGTTTCAAAAGCTTGACACAGAGGATGTTTCTATAAAGGGCAATACAGATACATCGAGGCATAGTTATTCCTGCCTCACAAAGGTATTCAAACTTGAACGTGGTTGTTCGAAAACCTACAGAGATGCAGCTGAACACAGAGTTTGACATACTACTTTCTGATAACCTAACTAATTAACTGCGGCCATATCAGATCAGCATTTTATGCCTATTTGGCTGCCTATTAAAAAACTGTCTTAAACATTCTTGTGTGTGCGTGCAATGTTGTCACAGCAGACTGAAACGGTAGAATAGAAAATGAATAGCAAATGTGTTAGGAAATACTGAGGCATAACATAAATTGTTTGTATTGGTGTACATATATTATGTAATATGCAAAGAATGTACTTTAATTATACGCATGGAGATATAAAGATAGACGAAACAAGAGCCCTGATCTTGCGATACATCCAAAGTGAGTAGGTTACCGACAGTTTCCTGTCTATTTCTAGCAAGCTCTGCGATTGGCTTGAGAATACATGGTCAGTCCACAAGAGCCAATCGCAAAGCTTGGCTAGAAAGAGACAGAGGGAACTGTCGGCCACCCGACTCTCTGTAGATGCATCGCTTTAACCTACTGGAAACTATACCCCTTGTTCCCTTTATCTTTATATCTCTATGATTCTACGTCAGTTACATGGTGCGACTCAATCAGTGACCTCTTGTGGTGAGACACGAACGGCATGTTCTAACAGGCGTTACTTTAGGCAAAAACTCCTTTCCGTCAAATACTTTGTATGCGCATGAACAAGCTAGTAGCCCAAAAAGAGAGAGCCTACTCAAAAAAGACAATGCTGGTACGGTCAGCTAATTTCTAAAAAAAAATGTTTCCTCACAAAACCCTCGGAGAATTGGCCGACAGTCGATAAACTCTTAAGGTGGTTCCTATGGCTAAACAAGGACGCAACTATAGCGAAAAACTTGCAAGAACAATAAACTCGCTAGTACTCAAAGAATACTTATTTAAATATTACAAAAAAATTCAGGGGTACTTGTCCTATACTCTAGTTTTTCATAAAATTTGTCTAATGTTAAAAAAAATTTTCACTCGCTCAAACAAAATTCTAACCTAAGAGTGAAAATTTCCCAAATTTCATACTACAAAAGTGTCCTGAAAATTTTCAAAAAGTCAAAATTTTTTATGCTTACATTGTCCCTTTACACTTTGAGAGTACGTGTAATAATTTTCAAGTTTTTAAGTGCAACGGAGGACAATTAAGAAGCAATTCAGTGGAACAGCTTTTTGCCACATGCACGAAACAGCATGAAGTTTTATTTATATTTTTTTTTCTAACAGTCAATTACAATTTTTCTTTATTTAAATGCTTGTCTTTTTTTCCCTTATAAGAGGGTATATTTTTCATAAATATGGTGAATATTGTTTTGAAGATATTGTACAATATGTGTTCTTTTCCTATGTTTCCTGTGTTAAATCTTAAACTTTAAATTACTATATCTCGTAAACGATGCGGTCGGAAAATGTGAAAAAAATTCAGATGTACTCATGGCATCATGAGGAATAACTCAAGTTTTTATAATATCGGTGAACAAATTTTAAACCATAGGAACCACGATAAGGCATTTTTCAACAATCAAGAAACACACTAAAACTCTTTTTGACAGTCCAAAGACCCTGATCAATTTTTGACGGTCAAGGAAAACTTAGAAAATTTTTTGATGTTTGAGAAATACTACGAGCACGTTTGGATAGTGGTTATGCACCTAAAGCATTTTTTGTAAAGCCCAAAAACACTCGGAGTATTTTATAAAATCAAGAAACGTTTGGTGTCTTGGCGACCGCCAAGAAATACAAGCAGCACTTAATCCATCGAGGAACATTTAGAATATTTTTTTACTGTCAAGACATGAATTAGCTCGTGTCGGCTTCTTCTGCTACTGTGGCGGTTCACGCTTGCTTAGGGCCCTGATTGCGCACTATGCAAAACGTTACGAGCATACAATCACTTTCTTATCTAATAAGACTGCATAAGTTTAGTTCTAGTATTGGTTGGCGAAGCACTTAAGAATTGCTAAACCTGCACCATAATTTAAAAGGCTTGATTATACACATTACTCAATACAAAAAAAAATTTGGAATATAAGATAAAGCGCAATTCACGTTTTTAAAGCAGAAAAAAGTAACTCAAGGAGATGATGATGATTGAGGAAGTGTAACAATACTAACCTGCTCCATAAAGTCAAAAAATGAAATGGGTAAAAAGCGCATACAAAGAAGGATGGTTTATTCTTTGTTATTTATTCTAGCCTTAAAGTTCCAGAAATAAACTTAGCTAACAATAAAAAATATTTTAACGATAGCAACACCGTGGCACAGCGGTAGAGTTGCAGTTTCATCGACCTCTGGAGTCAAGCAGTGTACGGACATGGGTGGAACTTGGTTCGAGTCTCGCCATTTGCCTTGAGGTTCGCTTCCGCTTTTTTTCTTCGGGGATCAATTAACTGTTTCTCTTACGTTATGAACAACGTGAGCGGGAGGTGTGCAGGAGTTACTCCTGGTGTTTATACGTAGACACTCGGTCAGGATTTAGGCAACACACCGATTAATTGTAAGTACCCTCTACCCTATCACATCCTTCTTCCTTTCCCAATGACTTCAAAACACTATGCATGTGTTTAAGGGAGTTCTATCCCTCGCTATAGTACGTGCTGTACATACACTGTGCATACAACTGCTGTACGTGTTGTCTGCCCTTCTCATGCTTACGTGATAACATAACCTTTAGTAGTTTTTAGTTTGCTTATTAATTTATTTTAATCTCATACGGATCCTCCTAGCATTTTTAAAAGTTATTTTAAATAAGTGGATATTCTTTTATCTCTAAAAAAAGTTTGGTTGCAATATAATTGTTAATAAGCGAGATATATGAGTTACAAGGCTGAAAAATTCCTGTTTCTCATAAGGTCGCGTGTTAAAATACGTTACAGTAAAATATTAATTTTTCGGCTTCGAGGAACCCTCGTGCCTCCAAATTTTGACAGTGTTCTTTACGAGGTTCAGTTTACACGTAAATAAATTCTCGTTTCGTTTTCATTGTTATTTCTGTTAACGATAGAACTCCCTTAAAAAGCCGTGTCTGAGACTCCAGGCAATGATAAAAAATAAAAAAAAATCATACCACGCATACACAAACCTTGTAAAAGATATGAGCATCATGAGAATAATTTTTCCTGAACTATTATGGGTGATTTCCAATGAAAGTGCCAATTTATAAAAAAGCTCAATACTTTCTTTGAAGGTGCCTTAATAGAGGCTCTATTTTGTAATGATTGCTAAAGCAACTGTTAAGACTTAATGCCAGAAAAGTAAATTCAAAATTATATAAAAAAATAGTATTTCAGGTGATAAAAAAATATTTCTTTTTATGTTGCGTATTGCATATTCAGATATTGTTAAATGTTAGAGCAGCCTCAATAAAAGACAAAAAACTTATAAGTTTTTCATTTAATATAAATTTTTTAAAGCATGTATAAAAAATTTTTACCTTGGGTCATCAAAGAAAAATTTCAGGAATTCACGACGTGTAAAAAATTAGATACTGTTCTTTATACCCGGACGTAAAGAAATCGTTTTGAAATTCACCTTTTTATATAAACAATAGTACCTAATTCATTCCAAGTTGTATATTTTAAGAATTTGTATTTAACGATCCTAGATGAAAAATTTAAAAGACTTAAATAGGCAGTTGCTTCACTAATATCAGATGCACCTTCTGGCAAAACATCTTTTGCGCTTCATTACCTAAAAAAAAGGAATAGTAGATTCTGCCCCGGATGTGCATTTCTCCACGGCGATCGCTGGGCCCAAGGGGTTTTGCAAAACAACGTACGAGGGACCGTTGGTATCGCCCTGGCCGGATGCACATGAGGGGCCAACTGTATTTTTTTCTACCGAGTGTGCACCAGAGATGCCAAAGTGCCCGAGATATAAAAATGAATGCATTTAATAATGTAGAAAAATAAACCACTAGCCGAAGTTAGGTTATGGTTCTTCTTGAATAGTTTTATATTTTCTGTTTCTAGAAGTGCATTGTTGGCGCCATTTAGTGCGTCTGAAGTAAAACACAATAATAGCAAGAAAAGTGAAGTAACTAGGATCCCAACGAGCTCCCGTAGTAGAGCACGCTAGTGTCAATCTTGAAGTCCAAGTGGTGTAAGGAGGAAAGGATAGCAGGCACAATAAATACACTAGTATTTTACAGAAGTACAAAAGATAGACTTATTACTCTTTCCCTAATCTGTGGATATAAGTAAAAAGTATGAACTTAAATTAAAAAAGATCGGTGTCATTTGCATTTCTCATGAAAAATATATTTGGTCTACCAGATAGATTATCAAAAAATATTGGACATGTATTTTTTCTTTTTTCTCGCAAACAAAAAATGACGGAGACAGAACACATTAAAGATCAGGAGTGAGATGCGATGAATGAATTTTAACCGTGCATGAATTGCATGTATTTCTGACGTCATACACCTCCCACTCCAAAACTTTGACGTGCTCTATCTCCGTGATTTTTTGTTTACGAGAAAAAAGAAAAAAATACGTGTCTAATATTTTTTGATAATCTATCTGACGGACCAAATCGATTTTTTTATGAGAAATGCTGATTTGGTTGGGCGTAGTTTGCGCGAAGCTTGCTTGTGAGGGACTACTTGAATAAACTTGTTACGCCGATTCTTGCTCACCGCTGTTCGTGCTGTGCGGCTTATAGAAGTGACGAGCGAGCGTTCAATACTGCAAACTAATCAGTTAATGAAAAGCTCGTCCAATAACTGTATGGTAAGTGATATATGATCAACAGACGTATGAAAACGACTCAAATAAGGTCACCTGCAAAAAAGTGCTTACAACGTCTTATAAAGCATATCTCGCGTTCTAGCTAGGTATACAAAACAAACCAAAGTGTTCTTAAGTTAAACAGTATGTTAATGCGCTTGCGTTTTGACAATAGTTTTTGCGCGAACAAAAAAATCTCAGCTAGAGCCTGAACTAATCAGATTACAATAGAACATATTAGGAATTTCCAAAATCAACTACATTATTTCTGTAACTCTAATATTCAGCGGTGTCGAGAGATAAGTTGCCCGCCGTGGCTTTCCGAGTAGTGTTTGTTTGTCCTTCTGGGTGGTCGACAGGCAATACTACCAGTTGCGATACTGGACGTTTTTAAGTTAAATGAGCAGTACATATCAGTGCTACTTAACATAAGCTATCTTTTCCCGGGTAGAACTGCTCTACTCCAGCAGGCAACCACTCCGTCACTGGTTGAAGCTTATTGCGTACGAGAACCACGGTTCCAAATTGTATGTTTGGTCGAGGTTGGGTCCATTTAGTACGCTGTTGAAGTTGGGTCGAGTACTCTTAGCTCCACCTCTGCCAATAATGGTCTCGCATTTGTTGAACGAGTTTCCATCTGGAATTTATGGAAGGCTTTGAGGTGGGATCCAATGGTTTCGGTGGTGCTGTAATAGCCGTTACAATCAGAAAATGCCCTGATGCAAGGACAAGAAAGTTTTCCTCATTAGTGCTCAACAAACTTATAGGCCTTGAATTCCGACAGGCTTCTATCTGACAGGTTGAAGTCGTCATTTCCTGAAAGGTTAGTATACGCTCGCCGATAACCTGTTTGAGATGGGATTTGCAAGATTTAACGGTAGCTTCCCATAAACTTCCGAAGATTGGAGCATTAGGTGGTCTGAATGACCATTCAACTGCCTTCTCCGCTTTCGCAGCAGCAACTTCCTGACTGAATGCAGAAGTAGCATTAAATAAATGGCGAATTTTGCATCCGCGCCTTGAAACGCCGTGCCATTGTCGGTGACAACCTTTTCACGCAGGCCTCGTCAAGCCACGAAGCGTTCAAAGGCGGCGGATAAAGTGGGCGTAAAATAGTCGGAGACGATCTTAATATGTTTGGCCTTGGAGAGGCAGACAAAAATGGCTAAATATCTCTTCTGAGATTTTCTTCCTCGACCAGGAGAGGCTTTGAGCCAAAAGGGGCCCGCATAAGCGACACCGGGAGACGAAAATGGACGAGCTGGGCGCACTCTTGATGCCAGTTGAGGTCCTATTATTTGCTTTCATGATTTAGCTTTAAAACGAGTACATTTTACGCATGAGCGCACGACCTTACGGATAGTATTACGTCCTCAGACGATCCAGAATTGTCTAAGGGAAGATATCTGAGTGAACAATGGCCCTGCATGAGCAAACAACTTATTCCACCATTCCAATTCTTCGGTTGTCGAAGTTACACATGTTGTTTTCCGTGGTTGAGTTCCAGAGGCTAGGAGTGTAGAGTACTCCTGTGAGTGATTAACACCGTCCAAATTGGACTTCACCTCAAGATGTGTAATGGGTTCTTGGGTAGATTCTGAAGATGACCATCACTCCGATGGCTTTACCAGCCATGAAAGGCCACTCGACCAAAAATAATTATTCTGTAAAGTTGTAATAGTAGTACCGAGAGAAGGCTCTACATAGTTCGAATCGCGGGACATTCACGACGTTGGAGGGCGCGACTCGAGATTTTGCGATAATAAAGCGATTGACCACCGAATGGGGACGTCGACTAACGGCATGAATAACAGCTGCGTAAGATCTCTCGGAAGCATCACAGAAGCCGTGAAGCTCCTAGGACTCTGATGCACAAATTCAAATCCAGCGTGGAATACGAATATGCTAAATATTGTCAAGCTCCTTACGAAAGTCATGCTTTTACTACTGCAGAAGAAGGTGCAGTGTCCCAGTCGATTGCTAGCAACCATAATCTCTGAAGAATAAGCTTGGCTCTTATAAGAAACGGAGCTAGAATTTGACGCCCATTTACTCAGCGGAAGACCTGCTGAGGATAAAGCTAGGGTCAGTTGTTCAGCTTTTTCGTAAAGCTCCAGTTCAGAGTCTCCCACAACTAAAAAATCGTCGACATAACGATGTATTTGAATATTTGCAGCTAGAGGCCGTCTCTCTTTAAAAAAGGAATGCCAACTCTAACATGCGAGCATTAGCTGAAAAAGGGCATAAACTGTACCGTATGTCACGGCATTTAATTGACAATGAGCTACAGGATAATCCTCAGAGGCTCTCTAGACGATTCGCTGTAAATGACAATCAGCAGAGTGGGCACGAAATTGTCTAAACATGTTTTGAATGTTACGTACAAAAACATAAGGAGAAAATCTTCAATTAATTAAAATATATCGAAAATCTTCTAGTAAATTTGGCCTAGGTAATACAAAATAATTTAAAGATTTTCCTTGTATGTCGCGGCTCAAAGTGTTTAAGACTACTCGTATCCTCGAGCAATCACACTATCTTGGTCACGCAAGACTGGCTGATCAGGTATGTATACAGCCTGTAAATCTTCAATTCAGTCTTAAGGAACAAGATTTACGTGGCCCATATCAAAATGTCTTTTATAAAACGATTATATGCAAACGACAGCTCAGGCCACTGATCTAGGCGCTTTTCTCTTCTAGCAAGAGAAGCTAATGCTCTCTTCTTCGTTGATTCGAGTTGAGGAGGACAATGAGAAAGCAAGCAAGCGATAAAGTGAGTGACTGTATTTTTGAAAAATTGCATGCAGTGCTCTTCCTGAAGCGTTAAAGAGCTTTTGAGAGTTCGTGATCGGCGGAAATTGCGAAAGAACTAGTAGAGTTTACCTGCGAGGAAGCAATCGGAAGAATGACTCCAAGCAAAACCCAACCGAAAGCCGTCGAGAAGGCCAAGGGCGTGCCGTCAGTACCCTTGATGTAGCCGGGAAGTAAAGCTGCCGCGAAGACCTCGGCTCCAAGCAGACAATCGATCTGACTAGGCACACCACAAAACGCATCAGCGAGCTGTAGTTTTCGCAGATGTTTCCAACGCTTGGGATTAAGGGGTGCACTAGAAAGTTGTGCTGTTAGGCCGTCCTAGGTGAGAGCATTTAACTAACAGACGAAATCGGTTTTAGACTTCGACTTGATCTGAATCGTAGCACGTTTTGTAGCGATGCAAGTCGCACTTCCAAAACCATTTACTGCTATTCACGTAGGTGTGAACTTCAAGTTTAAAACTTGAGCAATGTAAAAGGAGATATAAGACTCTTCTGAGCAGGAGTCTGGGAGAGCTCGTACATGATATTGCACTCCTTCCTTTGACTTAACAATAACTAAGGCTGTTGGTAGTAACTTTACCTGTCTTGTTGAGGTGGCAAACAATGTTGAAATATTTATAGAGCAGCAAGTGTTAGACTCATCGTATTGGACTTCCTGCTTGACTGCAGGTGAAACTAATCATGTCTCTTGGTTCCTGATTGTTGCTTACCCTCTTAATGTAGTTTGATATGATCTCGTGCTTAAAACTCTTGGCAGCGAGTTTTAAATTAGCTGTTTCTGCGGTGTATCTAGCTCCCGAGTAGTTAAATCATAATTTTGTAGAGCTAACGTAGTTTCTCCGATTAGGAACTAATTTATTGCAGAAATTAGGACAGTAAACAAGATAGTGTGCATGGCCTGGCAGAGAAGACACCTTCGATTTCTTTTTTAGTCCATATCCTGCACGGCTACGTGGGCAGAAGTGAAAGTCCTTCTATTGGAACCCAAATCGTTTTTAGGCGTCTCTTTGTTGTTCTTAGATGAATCTGACGAAGACAGACTCCTTGCTGCATCAACGAGATCTAGGGTATGTACTCGTAACCGAAAATAATGTAAAGCCTTATGAGATGCAAACACAGTTTTCGTGCGTTCGCACTCCTTGGCCCGATTGATTTGAGTAACTGGGACAATCTGGCTAGTTATCATATAGACCAGTAGAGGGTCCCAATTTTCATCGAAAATCTGCATAGCTTTGAAAGAATTAATGCTTTTATCCATAGGAGATAGTAGAGTGTGTGTGTGTGAGTGGAAGATTCCTTTGATGTTGCAGGTAGGTGGAACAATGCCCTAATATAAGCACTGAAACAAAGAAAACTATAACTCTAGCTGGTAGTGAGAATTACAGAGGCTGTATTGAGATAAGGTCCCTCAAGACTGATTCCTTTTAATGATTCTGCAGGTTCTCCATCTACACAATTGATAAGGTGTTGTAGCTTGAGCATAGGTCGAAAAGTTTGATCTTTCATTGCAAGAGCTTAAAGCGCTCTGAAAAGCTCTGGCACTCTCACTTATTGCCTAATTAGCGAGGAAGCTTCAGGTGTTTCAGAAACATTCGATAGGCCGTACAGTAGGACTAAATGGCCTTTTTGGTGACAAAAATTTGGCCCCTCGCGAATTTTGTGCAAAAAAAAAAAATATGCTGTAACTCATAAAAGCATGTTCTATAAAAGCATGTCCCGCTGCGCAAGTTTTGAAATCATCTAACTCTAAAAAATGGCGGACTTAGGAAGTTGAATGATATAAAAATCTTGAAAATCATTCTTTTTGCTAAGAAAAGACCTAGCCAGATAAGATTAAGCACGGATTCAGATAAAAAAAAATGCACATAATCAGCATGAAAAATAACGGATATGTACAAATTTTAAGCTCAGAATATGTAAACATAACCAAAAAAAAATATTGTGCATTTTGTGCGTTTGAATTTTTCTAAGTGACGTATCTCATAGAGCCTAATTAGTACAGAGTTGAAAAAATTACGAGATATGTATTTTATAATTGTTTATTATCAAGAATTTTTTCAGATTTTCAAAAATCTGGGAACGTGCAGGAAAAAATAAAAACTGTTTTTTGGACATTTTTTGCTGTAACTGATTCTATAAGACTGATATTGTAATTTACTAGCCCTCATTTACCTCCTGTAGCTGGATCTAAATGGTCATGATGAGTATTAAGGCTAATATGTGCGTTTTTTTATCCAACAGTTAATTTTTCAGAGGTTTTATTGAAAATAACAAACAAATATCTACATGTAGAGATGCTTATAGACCAGAGGACTACTTAAATAAATTAAGCTTGTCACACTGTTATAGTAAAAACTGTTGTTAGTGTAACAGTTGCGAGGAGCACTAAAGGCACCACCCTATAAAAACATACGTCCTTGGCGTCCCTCAAGTAGGGGTCTTGCGTCTTGCCCTCTGCTGACTAAGTTGCCAAGTCACTTAGGTTTCAGTCCCGCTCGAGCGCTTGTGGTGAGCAGACGTGTATGTACACCTCTCCTCAAGTGAATCGCGCACGCGCAGTTTTTAATTATATGTAATACATGTCATACAGGGAAAAATTTTAGTTTATGTAGTACATATGAATTTCTACGCACTTCTCAATAAACAAATAAATGTAAGACATGTGTGATACAGATATTCTGCGCTGTTACTTGTGTAAATACTGTAGATACACGCTCTTATACGTATAATAACATTATTATTAATAACACAAAAACTAGTACCAGGTGATCCAGAGCACTGACCCTTCTAGCGTTTTGATTAATAACATTATTATTAATTACATATAAACCAATACAAGGTGACCCAGAGCGCTGACTTTTCTTCCGTTTTACATAATAACAGTACTATTAATAACATAAGAATTATTACTAGATGACCAAGAGCGCTGACTTTCCCCCCGTTTTAGATAATAACATTAATATTAATAACATGAGAACTAATACCAGGTGACCCAGAGCCCTGACTTTCGTCGAGTTTTAATTAATAACATTACTATATAAAAAACATAAAAATTAATACCTGGTGACTTAGAGCGCTGACTCTCCTAGCGTTTTAATTAACAACATTATTATAAATAACATGTAAACTAATAATAGGTGACCAAGAACGCTGACTCTCCTACTGTTTTAATTAATAACACTACTATTAATAACATAAAAACTAATACCAGGTCAACCAGAGCACTGACTCTTCTAGCGGTTTAATTAACAATATTATTAAAAATAATATACGAACTAATACCAGATGACCGACAGCACTGATTTTTCTCGAGTTTTAGTTAATAACCTTAATATAAATAACATATGAACTACTGATAGGTGACCCAGAGCACTGACTCTTCTAGCGCTTTATTTAACATTATTATTATTAACATAAAAACTAATGCCACGTGACCTAAAGAACTGACTCTTCTAGCGTTTGAATTAACAACATTATTATTAATAACATATAAACGAATACCAGGTGACCCAGACCGCTGACTCTTCTAGCGTTCGAATTAACAACGTTATCATTAATAACATGAAAACAAAAAGCAGGTGACCTATCAGAGCGTATATATATATATATATATATATATATATATATATGATATTAATCGGACAAAAGGGCCTTTTATTTGTTATCAATAGTAGCTCTATCGGTAAACATATACAAAATAATATATCAAGAATGTGTGGATGTAGATAAATTTGCTGCATAAAATTTAAGATGATTACTACGTTGTTTATAAAACAAGGATGACAAATATGGTTCCGTCACTTATAATTTAAATGTTGCATTCATAAATAATCAAGCCAAGCGAATAAGTGCTAAGGATTGACCGTTTGCAACTAGTGCTACCCCACTGTCGAGGTCCACGTGGACAATTTCATATAAAATACATTTACTTCATTTTTTAATTTGTCAGTGAGTTCATAATATATTAACTAATAAATTATCGATTGATCAAAAACATAACCAAAATCCCAAACCTTTTAACCCAGTAACCCAGAAGACAGCAAGTAAATAATATATTATTATTAAACAATTAATCAATTAAAAAGCTAGGGATGTTAGTAACGTTGCTATTTTATAATTTTGTTTAAAATACCATTAACTTGCTATCTCCCGTGTTAATAGGTAAGGAAGCCTGGGATTAAGGTTATGGTGTTATTTTTATGACAATTTATTCGTTCATAAATTATCAACTCACAGACCCCCGGGTTGGTGGGTTATGAAGCTTGGAATCATTCACGTGGAATTCAAAAAGAATCCATATAAAATCTAGGTAGATTCCACGCGGATTCTACAGAGAGAACTCTACAATCTCATAAATAATATGATTAATTAAAACGCACGAAATGTCAGCGCTCTAGGTCACCTGATGTTATTTCTTATGTTATTAATAGTAATGTTATTAATCGAAACGCGAGGAAAGTCAGCGCTGTAGGTAATCTGCTATTAGTTTTCATATTATTATTAATGATGTTTTTAGTTAAAGCGCTAGAAGAGTCAGTGCTCTGGGTCACCTGATATTAGTTTTTATGTTATTCATAATAATGTTGTTAATTAAAACACTAGAAGAGTCAGTACCCTGGGTAACCGGGAATTAGTTCTTATGTTATTTATATATTACTGTTATCAATAAAAAACGAAGGAAAGTCAGCGCCCTGGATCACCTAGTATTAGATATTATGTTATTAAAAATAATGTTATTAAATTAAACGCGGAGAAAGTCAGCGTTCTGGGTCACCCGGTATTAGTTCTTATGTTATTTATATTAATGTTATTGATTGAAACTCGATAAAAAGAAGCGCTGTGAGTCATCTGGTATTAGTTCGTATATTGATAATAATAACGTTATTAATTTAAACGCAAGGAAAGTCAGCGCTCTGGGTCACCTGGAATTAGTTCTCATGGTATTAATAGTAATGTTATTTTTTTAAATAGAAAGAAAGTCAGCGCTCCGCGTCACCTGATATGAGTTTATATGTTATTATTAATAATGTTATTAATTAAAACGCTAGAAGAGTCAGCGCTCTGGGTCAGACGGTATTAGTTCTTATGTTATTTATAATAATATTATTAATTAAAACGCTAGAAGAGTCAGCCCTCTGGATCACCTGATATTAGTTTTCATGTTAATCATGATAATATTATTATACGTATAAGAGCATGTGTCTACAGTATTTACACAATTAACAACACGGAATATCTGTATTACATATGTATTATATTTATTTGTTTATTGAGAAGTGCGTAGGGTTACTTGGTTAAACAGCTTGAGATCTATTAATTGATCAACCAAGAAATGCGTAGAGTCATAGTGTTAAATAGCTCATGATTTTTTGAATAATTTAATAAGTAAGTTATTCTGTTGAGTTCATTGGGTTTTCGCGTTTTGGTCCATATAAATATGTATTACATACGTAATATATATGTAATAAATATGCAATATATTAACTAAAATTTTTCTCTATATAATATATATTATACATGTATTACATATGTATTACATGTACATGTAATATATGCCCATCCCTGGTGCCCAGTCACTTGGGTTTCAGTCAAGGCTCCCAGATTTTCGGGACTTCACCGCATGCACAGTAACGAAAAGCCGTCGAAAGTAGCGCATTGGCGGAGCAGCAGCGCGCGGTTCAAACGTCCGAAACGACGCTATACGCCCAATTCTACAAATCCCGAGTACGTAAACCCAATGACCCTGTGCGCTCGCTTGACTGAATATTTATTTGTTAATGCTTAATCCCAAGTAACCCAAGTGGCTTGCTTGCCTGTACTTTTGGTTAGTAAATGGATAAACTATATCTTAAGTAACCCAACTGGCTTGCTCGCCTGAACTATTATTTTTAACTAAATAAATAATGACCCAGAGTGCTGAATTCCTTGGCGTTTTAATTAAAAATGCTATTATGAAGTATGTGCAGATATTTTGCACAGCAGCTATAGTAAAGTAATCTTTAAAGGTCGGTTTTCTACTACTAAAAAACGAAACGCAAAAAATGTTAACGCTATCAAAAAATCCAGTGATACATAAATTCTTTTTCCATTCGCTGCTTTAATTACCCTCTAAAAAGTACAAATATTAATGTATTTTTTGGTTTTCAGCGAATTTCGTCGGGCTGCGATGTATCTGAGGTAAGTGCCCCCATAACTGAACAGTACCTATAACTGAACACTCGCCACATATTAGCCAATTACATTTTAAATAACGATTGCACACTAAATTTGTCATAATAGGTACTTCCTGAAGTCTTTTACCTACGAGTGGAAAAACTTCTGCATAAAAAAAATATTAGTTCATACAAATAATTGTACTTGGAATATCCTTGCTTGATGCTCGACCGATTAGCATTGGATTGCTTAAGCGGTCTGCTAAGAAAGACTCATATCTTCTTAAGGCTGTTATGAAAATTCTACAATATTTTCATGCAACAAAAAAGAACTAGCAATAACTTGATATGTTATAAAATTATTGCAGAAAATTTATTTTTTGATATTATTAACTTTTTCATCAATATTGTAGGTGTTTATTTAAGGTAAAGTCACCTATTATGAAATGATTTCCAAAGTGGCTCCTATTATGAAATAGCCAGTAAAAAAAAGCTATAGGAGTTTAATGATGGAAATA
>JAPYYV010003613.1:0-17998 GCA_030522625.1 Copidosoma aretas
TAGTAGTAGTAGTAGTAGTAGTAGTAGTAGTAATAGTAGTAGTAGTAGTAGTAGTAGTAGTAGTAGTAGTAGTAGTAGTAGTAGTAGTAGTAGTAGTAGATAGGCGAGTATTCGCTCTGTAACACACATAATTACAATTTTAATACCTGCAGCAGCGCCCTCGAGCAGCGCTCTCAAAAAATTAGGGAAATTAAAACATCTAATGTCAAAGGATAAGCTCTTGTACTCATTTAGCACAGCCGCGTTAAATAAATTAATATATTTGTAACAGTAATAATAATATTCTATTGGTTTAAGAAGTGATGTTTATCACAAAAGTATTGGGTTTGCAAACAAATTGCTATTTGCATTGAGAGAATTTAAAAAAGGAAATTTTTAACATTATTTCCAATATTTACGAAAAATTTAAGCGTATAGCGAGAAACAGCCTAGACAAGAGTTTTAGATCTTTCAGTTGTCTACAACTTTTACGTTTAACTTTTTTTAAGAAGGGCAAAAGATTTAATTTTATCAGCAAAAAACCGTTTTTTGGGACGTGCTGCGCTGCAAAAATTAATTTTTTTCTTATATCAGGAAAAGTTTCTCCATTTTTTTTTTTCGGTTTCTTGTAGAAAATTTGATGCAGAATACGATAAAAATATGGAGGAAGGTTAGAAAACTGGTTAACATTATTAAAATTCGATTTTAAAACTTAAATTGTTTATAACAATTTGAATTCGTTTATATTTATTATTAAAAATATTTAATGATTAAAATTTAATCTTTTAGCTACAAAAGTGTCATCGATGAAAATTTTGTAGCTCCTATGCATTCGGAGCTATCAATTGTTGAAGATGAGCCAAAAAGCCGAAAATCACTTGATTTGAAAAATTTGAATTACTTATATTATTGAAATAATGCGAAAAAAAAGCCAGGACATATATCTCTTATTTTGTGGTATAGAAAGCATAAAAAAAGAAGTTTGAGACAAATCGGAGATCAGTCAGTCAAAAAGTGTTCAGTTTGTAAAAGAATTACCGTTATGGGATAGGAATCTTGCGATCAATTTTTCCACCACTTCCCAAAACCCTTTCAGGGTAAAATTTTGCAATGAAACCTCGGATACGATGAAAATGCAATAGAGCGTATTTAATATTATGGTAGGCCACGTTCACAAACTAGCGCATCACCATTTTTTTTATAATCACATTAATAGTGATTGGAGATAGAATGGCGTGACAAGAATAATATAATAAGCCGTGGTACGTTATTAGAAATTGAATAGGGCGGTCGATACATAATGGTATATTATCTTTTTATTCACCATCTACTTGGTAAAGGTATCAAATGAAAGGGTATGACAAGTAGAATACAATGAACTGTGTAACGTTGTTAAAATGCACTATGATGTCCGACACAAAATGGCGAATTGCCTTTTTCTGTACAATCCCGTTGATATAGGTTCGAAATGAAATAGCATGCAAGTAAAATATAATAAGCTACGTAACGTTATGCTGAGTCAAATATGGCTGCTAGAACATGAAGGCTAATTGCCTTCTTCCGTGCAACTTTCTTCACATGGGCATTTGTTGAAGCGTACGACGAAAAGAACATGTTACTAAAGTTGTAAAAATAGTGTGATTTGTCAAACTATAAAAATATATTCAAGTTCCAAAGCAAAACGAGCTTATACTACAGTAAAAAGTAGAAAATAAAAAAAATAATAAAAAACGAGTCGGTGGGTGCTTGGGCACCCAACTACGAAGTTGATCTTCTTTGGCAGAGAATACATGAATGTAGATATAATGGTTACAAAATGATATTTTAAATAAGCGTATTCGATGAATCCAAGGTGGTACAATTATCGTTGGAATGAGGGTATTCGTTAATTGGGTGTAGTTTTAATAAATATTTTATTATTCAATAAATAAACAATTTTAAAGAGTATAGTATGTAGATAATGGAAGTACAGAGTATAGCCATGGCACGACGTGCGACCACGCTGGCTTGTAAGATACTACCCACTTTTATCGAATCTTCTGATTATTTCAAAACAACTTTCTACGCTGATAACATCTCTGATCTCGCGCTCGCACCCGCAGCATACGCTCACGCACTTATTCTTAGTGGCGCATATAACACTCACAATATAATATACATCTAAAAGTAGGCTTGGAAAATGATAAAAAACCAGTTTTATTAATCAATGTTATTCAATCATATAGAATGGATGATTAACATATTTATAAACGGGACAAGTCCACACAAGCACTCTACACCTTATATCACTATAACTACAGTATATATTATAGTAACATATACAATGGCTCCATATTGTGTAGATTGCATGAGCAGAGTTGTACGGTGAAGGACTGGACCCTTAACTTAGTGAACATAGCTTAACTAAAAAAATTACCTTATGTACGAATAAAGAAAAAAAAAAGGGTTCGTCACGTGTGACAGACCACAGAAGTGCGAACTCCCAATGTTATAAAATATTTTAAAATGTAGCAAAAAAGAGAGCGAGAGCAAGTAAGTGATAGATAAAATATAAAAGTAATGTGCGTAAATAGCATGACGTATAAAAAAAACTGTGCATTAGATGCAATGAATTTATTCTAAAACAAAAGCAACTTAAAAAAGTTAGTCTTTTCCAAGTTATGTTGTTTCTAAACAATATAAAAAGTAATTTCTAAATAACGTATGTACGTCTGCATTTAATTGTAAAAATTGCTATTTTCGACCTATCTTGTGTACCCGTCGAGATGTAACGTATTTTCTGTTTTTAAGGGTTGTGTGGTTATAAAATTATTTTGAAATAATTTGCATGCATTCGTATTCATATCTTAAACGTGTTGTAATTTTTTCGAAAAATTTTTTACAACTTCTTAACCAAGACATACCCACAATCAGGAAAATTAGGGTTGTAGCGTAATGTTGACTAAAACCGCTCTACTTGTACGCTTATATGTTTGTTTACCCTATAGGACACCCGTTAGAATTGTTATTTTTAGCCTATCTGGCTTTTCGTCTAAGATATTGCGTATGTTCGAATATTTCGAGGTTATGTGCGCACAAAACTGAAAATAATTATTTCCGTATACTTGTCATGATTTTCTAAACATGCTATATATACATCCAAAACACTGAAAATTATGGTTATGTTTTTACATCAAGCAACACTTTTCTATTTATGCTCCGCAATTACTTTTTTCCTTGAACATAAGAATTTTTATTTTCGATGTTACGTATTTTAAAATAGTTTAAGGTCAAGTCATAATAACAACCCGTCGATTAAATATTGGGCATGTGCATCGACCTGTTCAGCATGCAAACATTTTTCGGTGATTGTTTACTGTATTTAAATAAAATCACTTACAAGGCTTTACATGTGTGTATTACACACACATGGGCTCACACTCACACACATTTACGTAGACATCCACACGTATGTACAAAACGTACACACAAATACACTAAACCCATAGTATACATAATACACTATACATTGACTATATGAGTACATATGTGGCGGAATACTAAGACGAACGGTGAGACTAGAGCGTTCACCGATCCACTTGTTGCTGAACTTTAAAAATTTTGAAAGAATAACACGCAATAAAAATCAAATAATCTATCTATTGAACCTCGTATGAATTAACCAATAACGAAATAAAGGGTATATGGCTCTCTCTCTCTTTTCCAATGCCTGTACGTACGGTAAAATAATGTCAAACTTTTCTTTCAAAGATTCAAAAAAAAAATTTAATTAAAGAGATGATTTATTATAAATGTACATAAGAAATACAATATTTAGAAAAAAATTATTTAATAAACAGTGAATAAAAATTGGAATTAAAAATAAGTTACGAACTACTCTATAAGAGGCAGTAAAGATCTTAGCCTAAGAGAGGTAGCTCGTGGCTATATGGGTATGGTGCTCGGCTCACGTGCAAAAGGTAGTAAGTTCGGATCTCGTGAAAAATCTTTTTTTTTGTAGGAATTCAAATTTAATTCCGTTACACGTTTTAGAGAGATAGAATAAGAATTTAAATTCACTTCCGGTTAGAAATTCAAATTCTTCAAATTTACTTCAGGTGAGGAACTGAAATTTACTTCCGTCACACATTATAGAGAGAGAATCTTGAAATCATCGCTTTACTCCCCTGCATAACGCACCTATAGAAGTATAACTTCAAAAATGTATAGTAATCTTTTACTTATTAAGGAGGCTCTCCAGCATTTATATAGCACGAAACTTCGATTAATTATGTCGCTGTCATTTGAAACTCAATAATGAAGGGGATTTCTATATCAAAAAGGGGATACTTTATAAGTGGGAAAAAAATATTACATAAAATTTCCTGTATCGCATGCGTGTAAAATTACAGTTTTTAGAAACATTATAATAAAAAATGACTTTCTCATTGGTTTTTCATCAGAATTCAAAATATTAAAGTTTGTTTTACTACTTAGAAGATTTCAAATAGGGTTACCATGAAAAAGTTCAAAAAAATTTAAATTTGCAAGAAGTTGGATGGTATTATTTATAGCAAGGCTCATAGGTAGCTCAAGCTTTCATATGTTTTCGTATAAACAATACCGTCTAACTTCTTGCAGAATAAATATTTTCTGAAAATTCTCATGTTAACCGTATGTGAAATCGTTTGAGGAATAAAACAAACTTTGAAAATTTGTAATCGGATGAAAAACCGATGAGACAGTCATTTTTTACGAGAATGTTTCTAAAAATTGACATTATACACACGTGCGATACAGGAAATTTTATGGGATGATTTTTTCTCACTTGTAAAGTACCCCCTTTTCAATATAACAATCCCCTTCACTATTAAGTTTTAAACGACAGCTCTATAATTAATGCTATATATATTATGGAGAGTCTCCTTAAGCTAAATAGTAGATGTGGGGCTTAAACGTCATATGTTTGAGGTGTATGAAAAAAAAAATATTTATGACATAAGATGTTCAGCCTTACTAGATAGCTTTCATAATATAGCTTGCTATAGAAACTTTATGTTTAAGAAATATAACTATTACAATATTGACATATTGACCTAAGATTTCACTCATAGTTAAAATAGGGTTGCAGTATAAAAAACGAATATTTTTTTTTCTGTACAAGTTTCAAAAAATTAGTTGCGTGGGAATTATTCAGACATATATGGGTTTACAGACGATGAATTATGTAATTAAAAAATGGGACCCGACCATCAATAGAGTAATGCCTTATCTTGTACAGTTTCTTTGATGTAGGCATTAAATAAAAAGGTATATTACGCATAATAAAAAACTTACACAACGTTATTCTAAATACTAAATGGTGGCACACAAATAATGTCCGATTTTCGCTGACCGCCATACATCCTTGACATTGGTATTAAATAAAAGAGATGAACATAAAAATATTATAAATTGTGTGGTGTTTTTTTAAATGTAATTTTTGGGGCTGACGCAAATGGTTATCTACCTGTTTGTTTACGTTCTTATTAGGATTGGTATCAAACAAAAGAATACAACTAATGGAATAATACTTAACATGGTAAGATACCTTTAACTGACAATTTGCTTTTACAAAACCTAATACACATTTACAATAGATGCTTTACAATTTATTATTATTAAGGAGATTCTATAGTTAGGAGTAGCTATGTTCTAGATTTATTTATAAAGTACGTTATGCACGTCGAACAACATGAAGATTATTTTTATATCATAAGATGGTAATTTTTGTAACAAATGAGATTTTTTTTTCAAATTATTATTATGCAAGCCTAGATATTGTCACTAATAGGAGGACCTTAATTATTCTAATGGCAAATTTCTAATTTTTGTTTGATTTTAATGTAACAAGGATTGTTTTATATCTTAAACGATTTAAGATAGAGTTAACTGGACAAATTTTTTCAAATAATTGACCTATCTAAAGTTTTATTGAATAGTTTATACGAAAATGTTAGTTTCTACCAGTTTCCTTCCCCTATCGTATACAAAATTTCACATGACTTTCGACACAGTAATTATCTGAAAAAAATTGTCAGAATTACCCTATCTTAAACCATTGAAGGAATGAAACAAGCCTTATTAGATTAATATCAAATAAAAGTTAAAAATTTGCCATTAAATGGTGCCTTAATGAGTGACAATACCTTGGCATGCGTAATTAAAAAAAAAAAAAATTTTCAATATAAAGATTACCCTCGTATAACATAAAAATAATTTTTATTCCATTAGATTTACGCAACTTCCTTTATAAATAAATCTAGAATATAGCTATATCTGACTATGGAACCTACTGAAGTAGTGTTCAAAGTCGGTAAAATAGTTTCTTCATTTCGTAGAAAATGTTTTGTACATTTGTAGTTTTCCACGAGAAACTATAACAAAAATAATTGCAATATTTTAATGAATCGTAAGACAATGCAAAAAGATATTATTATAATAAATATAATGATTATGAATAAAATTGGTACACATATATGTGGTATATATCTTTTCGACTTATAAAATATCATAAATTTAAAAAATATTGAAAAAATTCTGTAATTATTTATTTTATTTGAATAATGGCATTATACCCGCAACAGTTACAATATTTTTCGTTTCTTCTGATTATATTGTATTGTATTTATTTGTTCCATGTAAAGTATTTATCAATTCTTTTAACATAATAGTTCCCTGCTTGACAATCTCGTGCATTTACATCGCAAAAAAAAACCCACGCTCACAGATTACGTACTATACTCTCTCAAGTTCTCTATTCACAGTCATTCTATTGATTTACTTATTCATTCTCTCCTATCATTCAATCTTCAGTCGCTTATACTTTTGTCGCATCTCCTTATACATACTTTTTCCCAACATTTAAATCCCGCATCTTTGTAAAAATTCTGCCTTGCTTTCTTCAACGTACGCTTACTTTGTTTGTTTTGATTAACAATAGATATTTTTACTTCTAGTGATATGTAGGGAGTCGCACCTATCTTCCATTTCCGGGTTGAGCTCCGTGCGTAACCTCAATTTTCAATCTGCTTAATATTTTTAAACTCTTCCCTAAATTTACAGAGGCTGGTGATCGACTTTCCTTCCAGTAGCTCTAGTAAACTATCTTTAACATTTTCGTTCGTTCCCAGTAGCCCTAGTCTTTCTACTTCTTTGACCCATACCTCACTGATTGTTTTTTTTATTTCCCTACATTCTCTGGTTGTTTTTTGCATGCCCTATACTTTTCGTCTGTGTATCCCATGTTGCCTGCGCTTCCTATATTACCACACCTTAATATTACCCATTGCTCTGTGATTTTTCCCGTATCTTGCCTGTCTCCACACTATTCCTTGATTTCTACACGTTTTTTTAAATTTTTTTGTAAAAGTCGCAATAACTTGAGTTTTCAGATTTAGCCCAATTTATTTGCATTTTTTGGTCATCTTTTATTATTATCCCTCTTTCCAGCCTAGCTTCTAGTTTGTTTATTTCCTCATTATCGAATAGACGAGCAATTGCTATGCCATCTCTTATTGTTGCAAAAGCTGCTGCTACTGATTTATACCACTTATTCGGATTTCAATTTTCCGCGCTCCTCTTTAAACAGATCCTAGGCCAACTGTCCTCTGTCATCTTTGCTATATGCATTATGTATTTGCCTGCTTTCTCATGGTTTGTATCTTCAAGCTTTTTTTTTAGCCTCCATTTTCCATATGCATGTCAGTGTATTTTTGCTTATACCTAGACGTATCTTACCAAACATTCCTTGTACTTATTCTATTTTTTCCCACTTTTCCTATCCATATTTCTACCTAATACAGCCACCCGGCTTCAACTATAATACATAATAAGTACAATCATCTGTTAAGGCTCCCTATGTTGGCTCGCTTTCAAATTCCTCAAACCATGTTTAGTGTATTCTTAACTTTATTTGACGTTTTCACTACTTAACGACTAAGCGCGTTCTTTGTCGTGAACCAGAATGTTAAGTACTTGTATTCCTCTACCACTCTGAGTAATTCATTTTTAAAGTACCATTTCTCTCCTTTTGCAAGCAAACTTCCCATTCTAAAGACGATAATTTCTATTTTTTTTTTGTTTTTCTCTATTTTATTCTTGTTACAGTATCTCATTACGGTGTTGAGCATACTTTGTAACCCTTTTTTTGGGTCCAACACTGCAGCAACACCGACCACGAACTTAAAATTAGAAATCTTCTCCCCTGCTATAACTGCACCCCCTTCGTTTTTTTCCACGTTTATTTTCAAGATCTTCTAGAAAAATTGTAAATTAGCTGCGGCTTAGTGGGTCTTCTTGAGGCATTATTGCCTGACTCCACAATTTGTTTTAAATTTATCTGTGATTCCTTCGTCTGTAATGATTTTATTTTCTGTATTTCTGTATATTTTTTTTACCATTCTTAAAATCATTTCCTTAATGCCTATCTCCATCATTTTTTCTATTAAGATTTTCTATTTTCCCTATCAAAAGCTGTTTTGAAGTCTATGAAACATACACATAATCTGCCCCCTCCGTTATTTAGCGTATCATTTATGATACTATTTAGAGCGAATATGTGGTCCCTTGTACTTCTATTTTCTCGCATACCTGCTTGACTTTCTTTTAACTTTTTCTGCGATTTAAACCATTTTCTCAGTCGGTTTGCCATTATATATGTGAGCATTTTGTAACATACATCTAGTAAAGATACCCCTCTGTAATTTTAAACGCCATTATCGTCTTCTGTTTGAGGTATTGGACATATTCATGCCACATCCTATCCCTGTACTAGCTTTGCTTTACTCAATACTTCGTTCAGAATTATTGCTAGTTCGCTTGTCTAGAAGGCTGTGAGTTCTTTATAGAATTCTGCGGGTATTCCGCCTTCTTCTGCTGCTTTATTGCTTCTCATTCTCTTAAGCATCCACAAGACTTCGTCCCCAGTAATCCTTGCATTTAGGCTCTCATCCGATCCTTTCTCCTCTTCTAGCATCTCCCAAGCCTCTAACTCACTTTCTGTTCCAATACTTTTCTCTTCTAGTGATGTCGTATACTGTTTTCTTGAAATATTTTCGAAATGACCGAGCCAGTTTTCTTTCTGAACGTTTGCCTACTTTTTTTCTTTGGTCTAAATTGTCTGACTGCTTCCTAAAACTCCGTCATTCCCTTACTGTCTAACACTCTTTTCTACTTTTTATCCCTTTATTCTTTGTAGCATCTTTTTCTAGCACTCCTTAATTATTTGCTCTTTCCTTCAAAACCTCTTTGTCCTCCTCCTGCTTTGAACTTGCCCAATTTTTAAGCGCTGCTCATACTTGTTTCTTCTGTATGTTAACATCGTCGTAACAACCAATTCTCCATTCTCTGCGTTCATTTTTAATCATCTTAAATTCTTTGACCAACTCCTACATATGGTTTGTCAGTACATTATCTTTTTTTTGCATATTCATGCCTTCCATATTTAAATTATTTTCCCTTTTCCCCATTTTATTGTTGTACTCGATATTTTTACGCTCCACCCACTTTGAGGAAAATCTATTACCTGTTATGTTTCTAGTTCCTACCTCTTTCTCCCTCATTTTATTTTCTGCTTCTATGCTTAATTCTACTGAAAGTGGATCTAAATTTGTCCTCAGAGTAATTTTCAACTTATTTATGACACTACTTTGTTCATTTTCCAATTCAAGTACCAGATCGAGAACTAAGTTGCCGTTATAATCAATGAAAGTGTACATGCCGTCCCAATCCTCTAACGCTGCTCCGTTTCTAATACATAAACCTTATTCTGCGCAAAAATAAAGCAGTTACTTGCTTACTTTATTGACAGTTTTATACAATTATTTTCTACTTAATTCTCTTCCGCCTTCAACGTTTACCTGCCATTCTCTGATTCTTGCATTTAAATCGCCTACAATAAGTACTGATACTCCTTCATTTATGGAATCATCTACAATTCCCTAAAGTTTCTCGAGCATAATCTGCACATGGTCTGCATATACACTAATCACATTGATTTTCTATCATTTTTCAATTTTTAAGTCCGAATAATTAAACCTTTATCCTATTATTATACCCTGTATTTAACTTAACTGTTTCTAATATTAATTAAAATCTTTTCTGTTAACTCTACCCTTTTTTTCTCTTTCACTGCCACTTTCCAATACCAATCATGTTTCTTGTTCAGTTTATTCTCCCATTTGTTTTTGTTAAATTTTTCCACCGGCGATTCCTGTGATACTGTAGGCCTTTGTGTACAAGCTGCAGTGTTGTTATTGTTGTTGTGATTGCCGCAAGTGTTGTTAGCGACGACGTTACTGCGACCAGCTCCGAAGGTGCCGTTCTCCACATTGTTGTTCATGTTGACCATGGTCTGACGCGAGATGCTGTGCGAGAGCCGAGGTTGGCAGACCGAATGTCACTGGTACGCGTGCTCGAAAAATGTACTACCATTTTTTTTTAGAACCCATGTCGATGAGATCTTACAGAAAAAGGCAATCCACCATTTTGTGTTGGCCACTAAATTGCAATACAAAAACGTAACACAGCTTATTGTATTCTACTTGCCATGCCCTTTTATTCAATTCCCATGTCAAGGAGGTTGTGAAAGACAAGATAATTCGCTATTTTTTGTCGGCCTCCTTGTTGGATTTTAAATAACATTTTATGGCTTATTGTATTTTACTTGTCGTGCCCTTTTTTTTCATACACGTATCAATGTGCTTGTTAAAAAATCCACCAGATTGTGGTGGCAGTAATATTTATTGTACCATGATATTACATATTCTACCTTGCATTGTCATGAGAACTGAGAATGATTGCAGTTTTAAACCTGATTGGATGTTAAGAAGTAGTCGAAAAATCGATTGCAAGATTCTACCCAGAGAGACAGACAGGCACAAAACCAAAAGCTTAAAAAAAAGTAAAGCATTTGTATAAGATTATTATAATGTGTTTCTGTATTGAATAAGCTTTAAAATAATTTTAAAAGCTTATTGAAACGAATTAGTCACGTAATTCTACAAATATTGGTTTTAAAAAAGTTACAGGTATTCTAATATTGTTGAGGTTAAGTTGTCATCTGTTTGACTTCACTCTATTATTTTTATATAAATGAAGATTGATTATCTCTATCTACTTTCTATCTGAAAATATTTTACTTAGAAAACAGTTACTTTGTTTAAATCGGGTTTGAACGTAGTGCACTCCCTATGAAGTCTTGCTACATAAAGAGAAAGATGTACTCATTCCGCCGAGTGTCTAAGTACGCAAAGAAGGGAGACATGCTTGACATTCAGGCATTAAAATGAAATGCAAGATTAAAGCAATTAATGATAAAGTAGTATAATATAGAAGAAACATTGATGGATCTAGTAGAAAAAACAGTAGTGTTGATTCATGCAAAAATATTATTTTTTTTAAATGCGAGACTTTATATTTTTGATCAGAGAAAAAAGTATAATCAAAATAAGAAAATCACTTTTTCTATTATTTTGAAGATTCTTTGCTATTTAGACCATCAGGATTATATCCAAAAAGAAAATGTGTAACACATGAAAATGCTATTTTCGGGAGATCTACAACTTTTTCGATTACATATAGGCCTGGAATGTAAACGGTAAAAGTCATAGAAAAAAGTAATTTAAAAATTATTATAGGTCTTCTTTAATTTTTAAAAAGAAGCTGGCATTGAAAAAGTTTATGATGATAGTATAAAATATTATGATTTGGTGATCCAAAACTTCTGCATTCACATCTTTGTTGCAGAATGTCAATTTAAGTAATACGCAAAGAACAACTTTTATCACTATTTAAACATTTTTTCCGACTGGACTATTATGATCAGTACATAAACAAAAGTGCGTCATACAATAAAGTTTCATTTGTAAGAGATCTGAAACTTTTCTCAACCTCACATAGGCCTGAAACGTAACCTGTCATTGTTATAGTAGAAAAATATTATTTATGAAATTTTTCGAGGTATTTTTTGTGTACAACATTAGTTTCGCTTTTGAAAAATGATTGGCAAAAATGAAAAATTGTATTTCTTTGAGATCTACAAGTTTCTGCTCAATCAAAATGAGTAAAATTAAAACTCTTTATGTCATGGACAATGCAATGATTATCAAGATTTTTTAATAAGCTGTTTTTCTACTCTAATGGCATGAAAATGATTATTGTTGGTATTATACACTATGGGATTACACTTATCTGTATCAAAAATTTGTTCGTCGCCAAATATAGACGATTAACGTATGGCTCTATTTTTTTCTCTAGTGAAAACATAAAACACTCCTGTTGAGAGAACGTGCCTAATAAGCATGGATTAAATAGAGTGAGATAAGTAGAGAAGATCAGTACTGTGAATACACGTCTTATAGGGCAAGAGGTATATCGGTGATTTATTACATTTTAGTAGATAATGATTTCTAAATTTAATTATAATCGAATATGAGAATCAGGTTGAGGATTTTCTCCTGGATGATAAGATGGACTTAGATTACATGCCTTTTCGTGCAATACTTCAATAAGGAAAGAAAAGTGCCTCAAATCAATTTAGACTGAGGAATTAACAACCAAAGATAGAACAATGAATCCGTGGTAAGATGAAGATATACAGTTTCTTCCATTTGAAGAAGTATAATAATTTTAAATAATGGAGAAATGATGCTCATGATAGAGGTAAAATTTAGAATAAAACACTTCTGATGGTCAATCTATGAATAATTTTTTTTAAAAACGTAAAGTTTAAGCTGTTTTGGTAAAAAATCACAGCCCTCTTCAGGAACTAAAATATACCAATTATAAACATTGATTACACAAAAAAAATCGAATTTGAAAACAACGAACCTACATATAAGCCTCAACAATTTTTGACGCCTGGTCAGTAAAAAGTCGAATATGATCAACCGCGAGCCACGCGTGACATACAGGTACCTATCTACTATATTTTATAACTATTTACATTGCTATGAATCAACGGCAGCTTGCCTTTCTCAAAAGTTTCGGGTAATATTCTTCTTTCAAATTACAAGCATCAGAAATTCTATTAACCGTCTCAGTGGTACTTTTGATAAAGGTCAGCAGCCGTTGATTTATAGCAATTTATACAGATGTAGAATGTAGTACACAGGTACCTGTAAGTCACGCGCGGCTCGCAGCTGATCACATTGGATTTCGTACTCACGAGAAGTCAACAAGTGTTAAGGCTTATATATTATATGTAGGCTGGTTGTTTTTAAGTTTGATTTTCTTTTTTTGTGTAATAATTGTTTATAATTGTTATATTTTAGTACCTAAAGAGGACTGTTGTTTTCTTATCAAAACAGCCAAAATGTCGTTTTTTTTTTTTTTTTAATTATTTGAATGATCATTAGCAGTGTTTTATTCTAAATTTTGAATGATGTCTTTTATTCGTAATGTGATTGGCTAGAGATGATAACATGACTATGATTCAAGCGAAACCAACGAATGTTAACAGAAACAACTACGTCTGTACAATGTAACTATAATTTGCAATAAAAGTAACATTAAGTCCAAGTTCACGATAAAAATTTTAGTTGGATGTATCTTAGAATAAAACAAAGGATTAGACAAAAACTATGATTTATAATAATTCTGTAAATATATCGGTTACGTGAAATTTGTGTTTTTTTAATTGCAATTATGACCGGCAAAAGTAGTAAATTTAAAAAATATATCTTCTAAAATTTACTTTAAATAAGTAAATTTTTCAGTGGGACTTTAAAATTTGAACAACAATTATTTATCAATACATAACATAAAATTTCTGTTATGAAGAATTTAGGACTCTTATCCTACATTTTACATACATATTAAAGTAGATTAAAACCGTCAATGATATGATGTCCAAGTATAAAATTAAATCTATATAGTGTGGAGCAGACAAGGCTCTTGATGAGAAAGAGTGTATTCCCTTATGACTATGAGAGTTCTCTGAAAATCTAAGAGAAAGAGAGCTACCGACTAAAGCAGAATTTCACAGCAAGTTAACCGATAGTGAAATTTGTGTTGTAGACTATGAGCATGCGCGGAATGTTTAGAGAACATTTGGCATTAAAACGCTGGGAGAGTACTCCGATTTATACTTGAAGACCGACGTTGTGCTGCTGGTAGACATCTTTGAAAACTTCCGCTCAACGTGCATGGCAGCATACGAGTTAGATCCTGCACATTACTACACTACGCCCGGTCTAACGTGAAATGCCATGCTAAAGCTCACACAATTCGAATAAGAGCTCTTTACTGACATAGATATGCTCCTGTTTGTGGAGAAAGGCATCAGAGGAGGAGTGAGTCAGTGCTGTAATTGCTATGCCAAGGCCAGCAACAAGTACATGGCTGAAGACTATAATCCTGAGGTAGAAGACAAGTACTTCATGTACTTTGACGAAAACAAATTGTATGGCTGGGCAATGACACAAGTATTGCCAAGAGGAGACTTCCGGTGGGTCGATCCCATCACAGAATCAAGCTTTCTGGATACACCAGATGATGATGGTTACGGCCACATATTGAAAGTAGATCTGATGTATCGAACAGCTATCCACGATGATCATAAGAATCCACCTCTTTGCCCGCAACATATGGCTCTACCTCGGTCTAAGCAGCAAAAACTGATGACGACACTGTATGATAAAAAGCGCTATGTCATACATTACAAGGCACTGAAGCAGGCTCTCACGCATGGACTATTGCTCAAGAAAGTCCATAGAGTCTTGCGTTTTAGAGAAAGTCCATGGCTCAAACCCTACGTGGACCTAGATACTGAGAAGAGAAAGCAGAGCAATAATGAGTTTAAAAAGCTCTTCTTTAAGCTCATGATCAACGCTGTCTACGGTAAGACCATGGAAAATGAGTGGAATCGAGTGGATGTCAAACTTGTAAACAAGTAAGAAGGGTGCTATAGTGCAGAAACACTCATTGCCCGATCAAACTTCCACAGTCACTCAATATTTGAGGAAAATCTTCTGGCTATTTAGCTTGCATGCACGGAGATCAGCGTGAGAAAACCAATATATGTTGGTTTAAGTGTGCTTGCCATATCAAAGACCCTTATCTGGGTCAAGTCAGATATATTTAGGTTCACATCTTTTATTTCACAGACCCAGTCTTTGATTTTGTTTTCCGTACACATCACCATACACTAATCGTTCATTGAAGCGCACATCTCGGCTTCGATAAAATGTTTCTTCGTCTGGCTAAAGGAAAATATATCTTGAGCTTGTGTAATCGACTAGTACAACGCGTCGTCCAGTCGGAGCAAACTAAGGCGCAGTGTTTCTTTGGACTTTCACATAAGCCAGGCATCCGAAACGTCTGAAGAAATGGTCACTGTAAAAAGAGATTGGTATAATTGTAATAAGATAATTGTTAAGACAGTCATAAAAAAAAGATTTAATTCAGAAAATGGAGGTTAGGTGAAATAAAATGGCGGGAATAAGATTGTAAAATCGAAAAAAGGAAGGTTACATAAGCGTACTACAAAGAGAGAAGTAATAAAGTTATGAAAGAAATATACATCAAAGGAATGAAAAAAGACAACTATGCAAGTAAAAAAAAAAAATTTAAAGAGGTAGAGGAAGCTCAGCTAAGAAGTATAAATATTGAAAGTGAAGTATAGAAATACTTTGGAAAGGCTAGGAACAACGAGTTTTGAGAATGCTGTTACGTTAGGAGAGTACAAAGAGTATTTCAGGCAACGAATATATGGATGTTATAAAAGAAAATAAGGATAAAGTAGATGTATATTAGGGGATAACCCAGAACTACAAGAACCTTTTAATTTATAAATCCTCCAGATTGTAGAAACTGTGAAGAAGAAGAAAGCAGCAGCATGAAAAATTTGAATGAAGTCTGGCAATTCTGTGGGAAAGGACTATAGCAAACATTGGTTTATCTGCTACAAAAAGTCTGGAGAGGGAAAGGATTTTCAGGTGATCGGAGAAAAGCAGTTATAGTTTCACTTAAAGCAGTTATAGTTTCACTGAAATATAGAAAGTCGTCATGGTGTTTAGATAAATAGAGCAAAGCTACATAGTACTTAGTAAAAAACAATGCTTTAAAAAAATTTTCTTGTCCAGCATAGTTTCAACTGGTGGTACAATATATTATATAATGTGAAGAAACGTGAAATACGAAAATAAGTAAAAAAATAGACATATAGAAAAAAATATTGAAAATGGGCTTTTGATTATCGTTTTAATACTCACGTATACAACAATTATTTTTTAGTATATTTATGAAACCACATCCTAATAAACTTATTGACATGATGATTTTATTTTTAAATTTTTAGTTATAATTATCTGAAATGAAACCTAAAAGATTCTATGCTCTACAAAATTAGATAGGTGCATACTTGTTTCTAAAGATCTAGCTAAATCACGCTGGTAACCACTGATTAAAGAGGCCTTACCGACTCTGAATCCAAATGCTGAGATATTTATGTAAAAATTAATGCATGGAAATAAATATAACGTAATGCACTAACACAGCATTGCATTGTTATATTTAACGTTGCTTTTTAAAAATTATTTTAAGCTAATCTATAATCAGGTTAAAAATTCATTGCAATATTTCACTCATACCGATTAAGGAATTCTAGCATGACAATATATACTGTATTAGTTTGAGAAAAGAGTCACGCGTTAAACGCTTAGATTTCAGGTCCATGCAGCATAAGATACATCAAAACAAATATTGCTTATTCGGACAACTTATACAGTATGGTATACATAAGCGTATCACGTGGAGCCCATGCGGAAAGTATACCGAGTGCATACACAGAGATTTTCAATAAGAGCCATACATGACAGAAATAGTCAACTCGGCTATAACACGATTATAATTCTGCACTAATGCATATACGAGTATACTAGTGGGGCTACGCCCAATTGCACGCTCCATACACCTATTTCTTACGAATAGATAATGAATTCGACTATAGACTTCTTCTGCCGCTAGGCCGCCTAGGTAGGTACATTCATTAAACTTTATTTATGATTTATTCTTAATTATTCAAATAATTCTATTAGCGTCTTGCATTACTAACTTTTAAACTTAATACGAGCGAAGGTATATGGTTTTGCTTCTTAAAGAATAACTTATGCTGAGCTGATGAGCGTCATTATTTTAAAGCCACCATAACTTGACATTTATATCCCCTAAACCCAGTCTCGAAACCTTTATATTTGGCTTATAATATCTGAATCATAGTTAAGCTTCCAAACGTCTTTAATGTGTCATGTAATTATCTCAGTATCCATGAATATATACTATGTATAATCTATAACTATTTTTTACATCTATAGTTAATGCCTGAAAAACTTCATGCTTTGTTGTTATGTCTCTATTTGGTGCTTTACTTACTAGGCCTCTTGATTTTTTCCTTATTCCTAAAATTAGGATTATCGTTTATTTTTAGTGTTATACAATGTATTCATACATTTTTTTGTAACTGATATTGTTTCCTAATTTTCCCTTTTTCATTCTTGTCTCTTCATAATTATGCATATGTTATGTTTACCAAAAGCATTTTTGACATTGAATATATATGTATTTAAATAAATCTATTGATACAGTTACCTGTTTTTAGTTACACATCTCGTTCTCATGCATCTTTGTCACCAAGTCTATACGTCCTTATGTCTCGTTAAAATTATCGAAATATGAGGCTGCAGATGTGCTGCAGAGGGGTTGTGCGTGAAACAGGGCTGTAAAATGTCATGAAACACTAACAAAACTATTTTGAAAACTACATAAAGACGGTTGGTGCAGAGAGGAAGAGGTAGAAAACGCTACGGTGGGTTCCTCGAATTTTGGCTGAGGTTCTTGTAGCAATGCAAAGGCGGAGAGGGGGGTGAGCTTGGAGACATATCGCAATTCTCCGAAACACGTGGTGTTCAGTTTAGAATGAACATTTTCTATAGTGCGTGAAATATTATTGCATAATATTTTCTAGTGCCGCGTTTAATTACAAATCCTTGCTGTTATAACT
>JAPYYV010003614.1:0-22927 GCA_030522625.1 Copidosoma aretas
ACTGAATAATTATATGTTAATTTTTATAAATGAATGCGCACGAGCGAAAGAACATGCAGGGAATTTTATTTAAAAAATAATGAATTCAGCGAAAAAAATTTTTTTGCAAATTTTTTTTCACGCAATTATAATGGAAAAAAAAACAAAATTAATAAGATGTTGAATTGAACAAAAAAACTGACAAATTAATTTTTGCTTTAAGTGAGATTCGAACCCAAGTCTGCAAAATGCATAACAATGGGTCCGTGTGCTAGCCACCTGTACTACCATCACGTAGGGTACAAAAGGATTAAAAGTCACTCATGTTTATAGCAAAGTTCCAAAGCTTAAGTTAAATATAGAGGCTTACGTCGTTATTTCTTGAGTTATCATCTTGTGAGAAACTCAACATTTGCATAAGTATTAATCTTCTAACGAGTTTAATCGCTAACCGAACTCGTTGAGTCAAAATTGCTTTCGAGCGAGCTAGCACGCTCAGCTCCGCGCCCGACTATGTATTACAGTCAGGCACATATATAGGTATACTCGTTTCCTCTCCACCATACCCGTGCATATATAGGTATACTACTCGGTATCCTCTCCTCCCGTTGCGGGAGACTTTTTGCAGATACTCGCTGGAACCTCTGACCAATGACAAATGTGCAACTAGTTCGACCGCTGGCCACGACAGTTTGGCGCTCAAACCAGTTCAAAACGGTGACACACTGCTTACCATAGGCACTGGCAATCTCCCTCCTAATCTCTGGCATTAGTAAACTTGACACGCTTGCTTTCGAAACACTTTACTTTGTTACATGGCTGACAGGAAACATGGCTGTGTTTATTTGTGAAAAATAAATTCTACAATATTAAGTTAATTCCTACACTGAGAGAGAATTGGTCGAGCTGCTCTGCTGGCTGGACATACCGTGCCCTAAAATCAGTAGCGCTGCACTCAGTCTCGGTGGGACTGACTTCCTGCCGGACTGGGGGCTATTTCCCTCCAAGCCGGAGTACCAAATCTCAAATACTAAGCTACAGAGGCTCTAAACGACTAGTCGCGCCGCTCCACCACTTTAAGGTGTAATACGTACATGTGCTGCAGTGTAAATACACTACTAATCTGGAATTAACTCAATGGAACAGTTTTTCACTAAATATCAGCATTTCGAAACTTTTTACTTGCAGTTAAAAGGTAGGTAATATAATTGTGTTCAGAGTGTGTGTATACTGAGGATATGCTGTCTGCATGCTTTCTCAATATTTTCTTTATTTCTGTTTGTTGGTTAAGTTGGTTTGTTGACATGTGCTGTTTTTTTATTTTTTTGATCTTGTTATTTTAACTGTAGGCAAAGGAGTTGATGATGCTTCATTTTATTCACTTGAGAATGACTGCCCTGGAGTGTGTACTCAGAAAAATAATCGTATGTACATTGCATGTAAAAATGGACTGTAACTAAATAAACACTTTTTCTTTATGTAATGACTCACCTAGAATTATTATTATTACTATATCATCATAATACTTATACTATACATCATTATATAAATTTCGTGGATAAAAATTGAACCAAATTTTCACAAAAAAATTGTATTTGGTATTAGAGAACTTACATTCAGCAGGATTCAGTCAACTAATACTTTATATTGCAAGAGTAATCTTAATTAAATATGTATTAATTATATCATCAATAAATAACAAGTAGATTGAGCAATTGAATATTTTTAGAGCGCGTTTATCTAGCTCTCATTTTATCGATAAATGACTGATCTAAAGATGAAATTTTAAAATACCTATCTCAAGATTAATTATTTTAAAAAAAGATTATTTTGGAACAATTGTTTGGTTCTTTGCATGTTATGAAATTAAGCGAACTTTTTATGATATATTATCGTTTTAAAAATGAATGTTTTTGTTTTAAATTCCCGTATTCTCAGTTTACTACATAATTACGTCATGAGTACAAATATTATTTCGTTTTCTCACTAAGAATTACGGAAAAAGAGAGGGTTACATAACTTCCCATTTTTACATAATAGTCCCATCAGTAATTTTTATTCAAGGTTATACATTTATCTTTCATTTTGTTCGGACTCAAGGAACATGGCTCCCTATACTGGAGGCTCTTTCCCTCCAGTCGACTGGGAGAACTGTTGCTTGGTTTTCTAGATCAGCCACTCGCCTAAAGTAACAGATCTGCTCTACTAAACTTGTGGTGGGGCGGCGCTACTGTATACAAGCGAGAGTCCTCTACAATTCTCTCTCAGTGTATGTATTAAAAAAAATTGGATTTAGAGTTGAAATTCAAAAAAATCACTGCACTATTTGTCATGATTTCAGTTCACACATCGGCCCGTTATAGATAAAAAATTTGTTCTACGAAGAGAACTATTAACTACACGCCCCTTGATGATAAAAGTTTTTTTTTTTTTTTTACTTTCCCTCATAAAATATCATATCATGTTTTCAAACATTTATAATAACCGTAATGGCATGGTGCAACTTCTTAACCGAAGAAAAATTTGTACATAGCTGCAGGATAATTGATCTTACTTAATCGACAACTTTATCATTGGTGAACTAAAGAATTTCGTAAATGGCAAATGTACTTGTAGATAAACTATTTGCATTTGCAACATACTTTATCTGAAATATTATGCTTAAAACATATGTTATACATGGAATGCAAACTGCACTTAATAATATATCAATTAATATTGCAAAATAAAATGATAATAAACAGATGTCTCTTAATAGTGTAAAGTTTAATATGCTTTTTTTCAAATTTATTATTAACGGAAATTGAAGAACCTAAACGTACGTATCTTACATTTTTAATGTATTATTATGATGCTTGCAAAACATATTTTACAAAATATAATCTAGCTTTGTTTGAAAAAATACGCACTTGAAACACTTGTCGAATTATAAGTTATGAGAAGAATAAGATTAGTTTCCAGCGCAGGAATTCGTTCCCTTATTATCAAATTATATTCTTCCTGATTAATGTGTTTAAGAGTCAGCAACGATTCCTGATCACTCTAGCGAAAAAGCCATTATTCCTAAATTTATCTAATAATCACATTAATAAAAATATGAGTACATTAATTAATAAATCTGCTAAAGATTCTTTTTTTTACATTTTAATAATACAATATTAAGAAAGTATGGAACATTCAAAAACTTGTCCATCATATTGAATTTTCAATAGATAGATTTTTAAATTCAAACTACAAATTCGTATTTAACGGCCCAAAAAACCTCTGTACAATTTGTCGCAAAGATATTTACAAAACTTTAAGTTCATTAGAGGCTATATTGTATCTGCTATTTTAAAGTATTAAATTCTAATAAAAGATTAGTAACAAGCACCCCGAAAAACCCCTATAGAACGATTTGTTAAGACTTCAGGAAATTCTATTTGTGGCGGCAATATTGGATTTGCTATTTTCAATTCCAAAATTCCGATGAAATATTCGTAACGAGCACCCTAGGAAATCTCTATATTCTTATTCTCATAGACTTTTTCATTTTTAAAATTTTTTTTGGCCGCCATATTGGATCTGCCATTTTGTATTTTGAATTTCTAATGTGAAATTCTTATTCAACGACCCAAAAACTTATTTTTAGGATGATAAAATCATCTGTTGGCTTGCTAGGCAATGATATAGTTGATTACCAGTCGTGAAGGGTGCCTTTAGGGGTAGTTTGCAAATCCTTAATTTTTTTTAGTTTGGACCAGTTTTCTGCTATTCTGGGATGTCTCACCCTCAAACTCCACAAAAAATCATCTCGATTGGTTCAGTTCAGCAGCTGCAATTTTATTAATTATGAAAAACACGTTTCCACGCACTGCGCCTGCGCCGTCTTCCTGCGGTTCCAAAACCATCTCCCACATTTGACTTACCCCCTTTCTTTCCACTCTTGCAATTTTCACTATAGTGGCTCTTCATATGTTTCCGAGGCCTCGTCGTCTTGTAATATTTTACTATCATCTTTTGTTTTACCTTTCATTTCTCAAGATTATCGTTTTTATGCGCCTGAGGATCTTTTCTGCTAAGTCCCTGGTATTTTTATTTGCTTTACGTAATTCTTCTACCGCCTCGGGGTCGTGGTAGAATTTGGACCATACTTTGTCGTCCGCTGTTATGACTTCCGTATTTTTCCACCTTTAATAAATTATTTTCTCTCCACATTTTTTCTCTCTCTTTTTTTTTACTTAGATATTTTATGCTTCACATCGATAATATGATAATTTACACTATTTTACTGGTGTCTGGATTCACTCCCTTTTCATCCTTTGTACTTTTTTCTTTATTTATTCTTTATTTATTATTATTAATATCATTTTTTATATTCTTCTGCCTCACCTGGACTTTTGCCACGATCAGGACTATTATCAGCATCCCGTTGGCCATGTCGATCCCTTTTATTAAAAATATTTCTTCTCGTTGGTGCGCAGTGTGTCGTAGTCCCGTCTCCTTGTTCTTTCCCGCCTCCGTTTTACTTATTAGCGATTTTGGCTTTCTGGAAGGCTGCTGCACAGCAATTACTCATCACGTCAGCTGTCTTTTCAATGTTCTTCTTACTAGTCCCTTGACACGTGTGTATGCTTTTCACTGTTTGTTCCACTGACGATAATTGTTTTTATTTTCAACGCACTGCTTTATGGGTGCTTCCCAACGATAAAAAGGGACGAGAAAAAAAATTCCTTTTTTTTTTGTCGCTCAAAAACTGGTGGTTCCACGTCGAGCGCCAAAAAGTTTAGGGTCGGGTTATTTACAACTCCCTGTTATGTAGGAATTGCAGAGCTTGGGGGTGCGGAAGAAATGAATACTCGCAAGTTAAAATAACTTCACCTTATATTCGTGCTCAATCAAGAGAGCAGAGGCGCGCAAGTTGGTTGTTCCGGAGGCCAGGTGGAGAGAGAGTCCCACTCGGGCTGCCCGCCACTGCTTAGGTGGTTTACTTACTGTGTTCCTGTTGCTCGTGCGCCTCATACCCTGAGTTTTAGGGGGGGGGGGGGGGGGGAAACCTAAAGTTTCAGATGAAAATGTTGAATGGAAAAAATTCATGACGCAATTTAGTGAATGAGTCCTGAACCGCGCTATGCTTCAGCACGTGTTTTGGGTTGTTTTTGTTTACAAAATCGTCTATTACTCGGGAAAATTGCGATTACTTTGGTGCCCTAATCGCTAATCTATTTATAATTTCATGAGCTTCAACGCTATATGCCGCTTGCCACAAAGAAAGTGCTTAAACTCTTTATTTCTAATAAACAACGTGAGAAAGTAATGCTTTCCGTATTATGTTGCATTAGCAAACAAATTTTTTATGTTCATTAAAAATAAATAGTTTTAGAACTTTCTTCGTGACAAGCGGCATATGTATAGCGTTAAAGCTTATCAAATTCTGAATAGATAAGCAATTAAGGGCACCAAGGTAATCGCCAATTTTTTCGAGTAATAAACAATTTTGTAAACAAAAAATAAACCCAGAATACGTGCTGAAGCGCAGCGTGGGTTAGTACTTATTCACTAAATTGCTTCTTGAATTATTTTCTTTCAACATTTTTATTCGAAATTTTGTACTTACATTCTTGAAGAGTTGATACACTATAAATTATCAAAAAATCTTCGATTGTCGAAAATTTGTAACACAATTTTATCGATCGAAGATGTGTTTTTCAGGCACATTATCCTAATCCATGACATTTGGCAGATACTATAAAAAACTAGATACTCTGAGCAGCGTTTATGAATTGTTTGGGTCTGATTCGCTTAGTATTCTTTGAGTACTGTCGAGTTGGACGTTACTTTGTGATTGACGCCCTAATACGTACGACCGTGGCGTAGGAGCCCTTGTAGATTCCATTTTCCTCCTTTTTATTAAAGTAGGAAATTAAAATTTGTCATCTTAAAAGATAGATTCAAATAATTTAATCTTTGCGAAAGAATGAAATTCTATGTTCTTACTTTATAAAAGTAGAAAACTAAAATTCGCTCTTTTAAAAGATGGAATCGAATAATTCTATACTTACAAGAGAGTCAAAAACAAATCTCTACGTTAAAAACGTGAAAAAATTATACGTCGTTGTTGCAAAAGATTAAATGCGAATTTTATCTGTACAAAAGTGTATAATAGTTCATAAACCTTGACAGTAATTGAAATAAATTACTCTTTACAGGAAATGTCAATGTAGATTTTGATTATACATGCACCAATAAAATATTTTACGTATCAAAAAGATACGATTATGAAAGAAGTATCCAAGACGTGAATTTCAAAAGTTTAGTAAATGAAACTTCACTCTTTTGCAAAGATTGAATTATTCGATTCTATCTTTTAAATGAGAAAAATATAGTTCCCTATTTTTATAAAGTAAGAAAATGGAATTTTATTCTTTTATAAATATTGAACTATTTAATTCCATCTTTTAAAAGTACGAATTTTAATTTTCTACTTTTATAAAGTAAGAAAATGAAATTCCATTCTTTTGTAAAGATTGTATTATTCGATTTTATCTTTTTAAAGAGTGAATTTTAGTTTCCTACTTTCATAAAGTAAGAAAATGGAATTTCATTCTTTTTTAAAGATTGATTCTATTGATTTACTCTTTGCAAAGAGTGAAAAGGGACTTTTTATCTCTAAAAAGTAAGAATCAACTAAATCAATCTTTTACAAAGAGCGAAATAGTCAAAACATTCTTTACATCGCCGATATTGATTCTTTTGGACTTAACGTGTATGCATAATCAATTAGATGAAGCTCCAATAATAATTTTTAGAAGCATATGTAAAAAAAAATAGTAGTATTTATTTCATCAATATTCATGAAGGTTAAGGAAAGACGTTTTTCTATAAAACATGGATTTATTATTTTATTTTTTAAGAATTTTTTTTATCAATGACATGGGCTAATTTAGCGTCAATATTACTTTTTAAAGGAATGACCAGGCGAGAACCACCATTTAAATATTCAATCAGTTGATGGATTATTTATTGTCTCAGTATAATTTTATTATGTCCTGAAATTGTATTGATTTAATCATATAATTTATGAACTTATTGGAAATTTAAGAAAGTTTTTTCCTTTTTTTTCAGTTTCAATTTTGCAATTAAGTTGTCGCGATATATGAGACTGACTAATTTTTTTTTTCTTTCTAAAGTTAGTTTAAAATAAGCAATTCCAAATAGTTGTGCCGCATTATGGAAGTAGAATCGGTGTGGTTGCTAGGGGGCGCTTGAGGTAAAAAACACGGATTTTACGTTATATCCAGTTCCGCAAGACTAAGACAGTCTAAAGAATAAGACCAGGTGACAGAAATAATGACATCTAAAAAAACTTATGAAACACGAATTTTATTGATGGCCACAATAACGCAAGTTATAATAGTCAGTAAAGTATTAACAACAACAACTACTGTACTCATAATGGCAGGGATAACAACTACAACGCAAAGAATATAGAAAATTGCTATGGAAATCATGGTAATGGTAGTGAATACAACTTTTACAGCAGACATTTATATAATAGATATGAGAATAATAGACGTGATTAATAGGTAAACAGAGGTATCTATAACCGTAACCGCGATAGAAACCGTCAATCACAGGATAGAGGGCATCCGCAATGAGAATACGGGCCTAACAGAAAGAAGGATGGCTTTAAACTTTAAAGATATTCGGCGCGGTCCCCAAATGCCGAGCATGAATAAGAAAATAATAGCAAGATAAGTGTGATCAAGAGGAGGGAAAATGCCGATGACGAGCTACGGGTACAGGGAGATGCGTTAACAGAAAAGGGAAGAAGTAAAAATATAGAAACGAGCAATAACGTCGAAGCAGCTTCGAGAAGCAGCGGGAGGTAAGATGTGAGATATGCCCCAGTAGCAGACGAAGGAAAAAGTACTTCTGTACGACGAAATAATCAGTGCATGAGGAAAGGCAGAAAGTCCCTTCGAAGGACAAAGTAAAAAGGAGTATCGGACACACGATGGAAAAACAATGAATCCAAGCTTTCAAAGGACAAAGAAGAAACAGAATTGCTTCCTAAAGTAATGATTAGAACAATAAGAGTTGGGTACATACCATCATCAGAGCAACTGCGAGGCCCACAACCGAGAAATGCCAAAGTCACGTTTTATGCTGACAAAGGCGCAGAGATTTCAGTCATGAAGCAAAATAGTATTAGTACTGACACTTTAGTAGACAGTAGGTATTCAATAATTATTTTGGGCGTGACTCACTGAGCATGCAAGACATTAGGTACAGTACAGGCCCAGCTGCTTAGATTAGAGTGCAAGTTACATGTAGTCTCCTAGGACTTCCCAATAAAGGCAGAAGAAATGTAGATTGGGACACCCTTAATAGACACCAGAGTCTGCTAAGCGCCGCTGATGGTATGATTATATTGAATGGCATACAGATACTTCTGCAAGAGCCAGAATTCTTTAGAATACCTGCAAGATCGAAACAAATAATATAGGCGTGAACAATAAACGGAACTATAAAACGGTAAATTGGAAGTAGGCTGGAGACGACTCAATTATATGAAGGAGAGTATTATTCAGGGACTTTATAGCCAAAGAAAATAAGGGTAAAGTATTTGCACAATGCATGAATATAAGTGACGAAGTAAAAAATGTACCTATTTTGGAGGTAAAGCTATTGGAACACAAGGTATGAAAATGCTTCAACAAGGGATAATCGAACCCTCAATTGCACCGTATAGCTCGAATACATTGATCGTGCAAGGCAACCAGTATCAGACAACGAGAAAAAAGTAAAGGTAGTCACGGACTTCCGCCTACTCAATAAAGCCACAGGGGGTTCATGTTATCCACTGCCGTTCCAAAGTGACATTTCAGATCACTTCGCATCGGTGCGTTACATTACGGTCGTGGATCCTAAATCAGGATTTTTCCAGGTACAAGTAGGGTGCACATAACACGGCATTCTCTGGTCAAAACGGACATTATCAATATAAATGAATGCCCATGGGGTGTAAAGACTCGCCTAACACGTTTATAATATCAATTTTATTAGCATTGGCGGGCTAACAAAGCCGTGAGATTGAGGGTAACCTTTGCGACATACTGGTTTTCCAGCGGACCTCGAAGAACACGAAAAACGATTTACAAAACTGTTGAAACGACTCTCGGATGTTAATTTGACTAGTAAGCCCAAAAAATGTTAATACTTGAAGAAGGAAGCAAAGGTGCTAGGTTGTATAGTAGGCAACGGCCAAATAAAAACGGATCCGTAGAAAATTGAGGCTGCGAAAAAGAGACGACCCGTCCCGCGGATCCCAAGAAAATAAAACGATTCCTAAGATCTATAGGTTACTACAGGAGATTTATAAAAGATTACGTCAAATCGCCCAACCCTTGTAAAAATTCAAAAAGAGTGAGCAAAATAAGCAATCATTTAAAATTCTTACAGAGGCTCTATGCAGCCAGCCCGTACTTATTGCTCCAGACTTACAAAAACCCCTCATCGTCACCACAGATGCGTTGGGGGCAATCCTCAGTCAGAGCAAGATTGAAAAGGACAGTCCGTTTAAATATACATTACGCTGCCTTGAAGTGCGTGTGCTCCGTTACCGTACGTACAACAAGGAGTTTTCGACAATCATATTTGCCAATGAGCAGCTTAGACCGTATCTGTACGGAAAAAAATTCACGATAGTTACGGACCACGCTGAAACATTTCCACTAATCAAAGAAAGGAGACATTTGCTTCAATAGATTTAAGGCGGAACGTCGGGGATACGAGTTTCAGATCATACATCTCCCGGGCATGAAGAACATACCATCTGAGGCGCTTCTGCGGAACCCAGTGCTGCAGGACAAGAATGAAAATCCGGAGCTTTCGAGACAAAAACTTTCCAAACTAGCCGACCGGCATGAAAAGGAAGAAGAAGGTGACAACGACGGACCGTCAGCTAGGGTTTTTAAATTTTGAACAAGGAGGAAAGAAATAATACAGGGAGACCCGAAGCAGATGAAATTCACATGCATGAGCCCACGGGGACCTGATGACGAAGTTGAAAAGAAAAATAGACGACCGGGGATGATAAAAAAAGAGAGTTTGTACAAAGACAATATTACAGACGGGGAAGCCGCTCGGAATCGGAAGAATTAGACCATAGGGAAATCTACTGGAACCTCAGACACTAACAAATGTAAATGGGCCACGTGGAAAAGACAGGAACAGTATGGGAGATGTAGCGGGACAATCAAGAGGAAGACGAAAGAATGGATCGAGCAAAGCGGGGTAAAAATTCAAGAAGTCAAACAGAAACGGATGCTTGATGCGTCGGATCCAAGTACAAGCGATCACCCTGAAGGTCAAAGAGAGAATAACAAACGAACGACAACGGGCAACAGTGACGATCCTGATGGTCGTATGGAGGAAAGTGAGAAGCAGAATAATGATTTGAACATGGCATTATGTGAAACAGATGGTGAAAGTGAAAAATCGGGACACGAGACAGTCATGCATTTACCAGCAATAAAAAACTATAGGGTGTGTAGAACGTGTCTATTAACGGAAATGCCACCGTGGGCACTAAAAGAAGGTTAAGATCCTTCTCCACTCCAAAGACTGAATAGAATTGAGGGTCACCCATTTAAGTATCTTGAGAATCTAGTACTCATGACAGTAACAGAAGCAGTGCATAATAGGGGGCGATAGACGTGCTGCACATCAGGGGGTATATGAACCCAACTTTCATGATCAACGAAAAGAGGAACATAGGATAGGCCAAAATAATAAAAGCTAGGAAGGTAACAGTTTTACATATATAAGTGAAAGGGCATTTCAAGGAAACGGCGCTTAAAATTAATATGAAGAAGTGCATCAAAGCACTTGAAGAGATAGTAGTAGTGGCGAACAGCATTAAAACAATTAGAATTTTAGAGATGTAGCCATTTTAAATTTAACCCAATGGGGTTACTTTATCGATATCTTTGAGGAAATATTTAAAGATATTAGACTACTTGCCAAAGATTCGCCATTATTAGAGTATACCATAAAACAGCGATAGGTAAACACAGAAGAATCAATAAAATACATAATAGGATTGCAAAAGTCGTCTATTGAATAAATATGCGCTTCGACGTAAGACAAGTCGTGCTAGGGTGCCCATGTTGTCAGACCAAAAAACTCGTTCGAGTTAAAACAAAGCAAGCCATGCTTATAACGGACAAGCCAAGCAGGCCGTTTTAAAAGATCTCTATAAACTTTTATGGACCGATCAGCAAACCTTCAGCAAATGGGTACACATATACTATCGATGCGAGACTGGTGAAATTCATTAACGTTGCGCCCGTAAAAAGAGCAACAGCTAAAGAGACCGCAAGAGCCATCACGGAGAAGGTCATAGCGTATTTTGGACCTCTAGAACCCTATTGTCAGACCGTGGTACCCATTTTATGAATACGAGCATATATGAACTTGCAAGGCTGTTTAAAATAGATACAAGAGTTGGTGTTGCATTCCACCCACAAACGAACGGCTCCATCGAAAGAATGCATTACACACTTACGGAATACATAAAAGCTTATGTGGAACAAAATGATCATCGGGACGAACACTTGCCTATGTGCGCATATTCCTACAATACATCGGACCACTAGAGCACAGGGTATTTACCACACAAGCTTATCTTCGGCCAAAGAGCGTGATCTCCGTCCAGTCTGAAGCCGTCATTCGGCGGCTAGACCTCAGACGAATACATGAAGGACTTGTGACAACCCTAACGGAAATCGCTGCAATTAACCAAGTGTAGGCCAAGTATCGATCTAAGTATTACTACGATATCAAATAAAATATAAAATATTACCTGGCAGGAGAAATAGTCTACGTATCAAAAGAGTCGTCAAATGGTAAATATGTCGCACACTACCAGGGACTATACGAAATAACAGGTATTGACTACGCTAAAAAAACTAAAGCTACACAGAAAGGACGGAATAAGGATACCGCACACAGATAAAATTAAGAAATCATGTTTGCTGAAGGCTCCAGCAAAAGACACGGTTAAAAAACTCAACAATAGAAAATAGGAGCAGGCTTTATTTCAAAATTGATCCAACAAGTTGCCCTCAGACAAAATAACCTAAAATTCAGGCACCTTTTTAAAATACTACTAAACATTACTTACTAAAATTGTATATAGTATCATCGAGGTCTTTTTTGCCATATGAAAATTTAAAGTTACAAATTTTAACACGTAACGCACAAGGCAAGTATCACAAAAAACGGAAAAAAAAATGACAATCTCCGTTCCCTAATATGATACTTCCAATATCTTGAGGAACAACATACCGGAATTGTATATCATTCGAACTAGCCATTTTTCCTATAGGTCGTTGTTTTTAAATGATTTACCGCATTTAAGTACACCCATATAATAAGGAAGTTGTCCACGACGCTTTGATTTAATGAAAGTTCAGGAAACGGGGCGACATTATCTATTCGAAAATATAGCGGGTAATTTGAGGTTATCGGTGGAGAATTGCCGATGATGACAAAATTTTTGTTATCCATCCAATAAGTCATGAGTGTTAAAAACTACTTCGATAACAGAAACGAGGGTGAAAAGCAAGGTTAGGTTGATAAAAACAACTGACAATAAACGAATCTCACAGTTATAGAAACAAAATTTGAAAATCGATTAATATAAAATAATTTAGGTATTTAGATGTACATAAATGTGCACGTATGTGTGCATGTATAAAAAGTCCCTTACCAAAAATATACGAAATGTATGCATAATTTTATACATACATTTCGTGTTTATGCATAAAATTATGCATATATTTCGTACATTTTTGGTAAGGGGTGAGGAGACAAAGGCACATGTTGCGAGACGTGATAGAAAAACACAAATGACAAGACAATAAGTTAATGAGAAACGCATGTGGTACTGTCTAGAAAAAAAGAAATAGTGATAATAATAATTTATATTATGGAACATATTACCAAAGGACACACATTATAATAAAGTGTAATATAGTATACATTGTATTATTATAGTATTACATTATAATATAGCATACTTGTATGTTAATGTATAAATAAGTAATTCAATGGTTATAATAAATTAAAAAATGGGAAAAAATAACATTGTAATGCAGAAAGGAGCATGGAGAAATAGCAAAAAAATAACATCTTTAGAAAAGAAAGAGATTTATTTTAACGTGGGCTGTGACCCTGGAAGCAGGCACAAGAACAAGATTTTTCTTGTGCTCCTTTGCCTCTTTTAATCGGTTCACCACCAAGAACAGCTTCTTCCCTCTTGACAGCCGCCCCTGACAGCTGCACCGCCTTTGGACGACGTCAAACTGAACCACACATCGAGGGTAACATACAGCTCATTGTTCGGTCCATATATCTATAGAAAAAAAAATAAATAGATTGCGTATAATTATAATTTGTTAAGCAAAATTTGTGACGTGAATGGTACACAAATTGCGAATTACCTGAATTCCTGGACAGAAATTCAGTGGGTAGAAGTAATTATCGAGCTGGGCGTCGACAGTGACCACGAAAATCGTGCCGTAGCAGGCACAGCCAAGAGCCACAGAATAAGATGCTCCAGACTTAAGCGTGTGGCAGTAAGACCGCAGGACATGTTCATGAAATTAATGTGCCCAGTGTGTCGTTGGCCCTGGATGACTACAAGGAAGGATAGGACCCCAGGGCAGTACACAATACAGGAGCCCACTTCCCCATGATAGAGAAAATGCCACAGGGGAAGCAAGGAGATTGTCAGACTGACCAGGCTGACGCAAGGGCCTTGGCCCGCCGAAGAACATACAGGATTTGACGATGAGCCGCATCCCCAACTAGAAGAAAGAGAGAGAAAAATCAATAATTTAGTCGTCTGAAAAAAAACCCAGTAGTTTACTGACCGAATTGTGGATTTTAGTATACCAAAGCAACATCGGTCAAATCATAAGACTTCGGGATTTTATGCAATAAAGTAATAGATACCTCCAAGCTCTTCTCTGCCAAAGCCCGAGTGGGCCTGGAAGTTTGAGAAATCGCTATACCACCGGAGCTGCTCCAAATCCTAACCATCGCATACGCGCATACTAACATAAGCAAAACAAAATATTTTACTAGTACAGCATACACAAATGTAAAAAAACTCTATCGTGTATGTATACAAAAATATAATAAGAAACAAAATAGAAAAGTAAAAAAATAAAAAAAATTTTACAAATAGAATATATAGTGAATTTATAAGTAAGATAAAACCTTTTAATCTTTTCTTCCTCAAAGAGAAAGAAATGAATAAATGAACAGAAAAAGAAAGAATATATTCATACATAGTAAACGTAAAGAGAGAGCCACACTTGCAGTTCAACGCAAAACGCGAAAACTTTGTCTCCTGGCAATTTATATAGTTTAGTTAATTCTTTATGGTTAGGTCATGAGCTGAGCGATTCCATTGTATGTAAAGGATATGGAAAACTTCCTCATATTACTTTAATGTTCGTATGACTAATGAAATTCATGAATAAGGATGTCAGTGGATTCTCTATGTAATCGTGGTAAATATCCTCTAACAAGGCAATAAAGTATAATTTTAGATAAAAAGAACTTCTAGTGAAGTTCGATCTAAATTATATGAATAACTTATTCGAGGATATTAATTTCCCGGCCTTAATTATAAATTATTTCTTCTCTCCCTAATTTATTTCCTATCCCTGGTGTGTGTATATGTCAGGCTCTAAACTAAATAAATAGGTGGCTAGCGGGGAGTGCGAGGTAGATGTATACCGCGCAGATTATTGAATGTTTGCTTTAAGAAGTAAGACAAACTCTCAACTGTGGCGTCATCTAGGTGTTGAAAAGGGGTACTAAACCCAATAACATTTCTGTCCTGCAATTCATTCGTGAATGTAGGAAAATTGAAGCGTTCGTATACCCGACAAAAAAAATTTTCTTTTTACAACTGATCGAATAATAAATTACTGGAAATGTACGTACACGTATTCAATATAAAGATTTTGATACCTTGGATCAATTATTTTTTGAATTGAAATCGCTTTTTCTTCTTCTCAAAGTTTGATTCAAATACAAGCCAAATTATCTCAGATTGTTCAAAACCTCCAGGAATCTGCAATTAATTTTGGAACAAGAGTCACATCACTTCTACAGCGCGCCTTGGAGTCAATCAGAGAAATCACTCGCCCCTTTGCTGTTCAAGGCATGAGCCAAGGAGCTGATAGTGCCGCTGTGAAATGATTTTCTTTCGGACAGAAAAATGACATTGGAACTCAATTAATAGGGAAGAAATTCACCACTCTATTATGCTAATAAAGAGGCTATTAAAGCCGAATACGTCACGCAAGGAGAGACGAGATTTGCATAAAGAATTTTCTCATAATAGTCATACAAGTAGTGGTAATAATTTAAAGCAAGCTTATTGTCATACTATTCGTGACACTGACTCACGCTCTAAGTGGGGAGCCTGGCCATTTTACCCGAGAATGTCCGCAAAGGAGAGTTACACGCGTGCGGCGTGATAATTACCAACCTACGAACGACGTCTTGAGTTACCATTCTAAACTAGCTTCAACGAACACCCAAAACAATCGAGGCTTTAATGTTTCAAGCAACTTCAATAATCCAAATAACTTATATAAAGTTTGCACCTTTTGTAAGTGCCCATGACCTAACCCTGAGAATTGTTCGACGTACTCACGTTAAAAGCGAATTCAAAGTCCAAAGTGGCTTGTCAAGCAAACGCCCTGGCGAGCCACCAAAAACCAAAATCAGAACCACCCAAATCCGAGCCATTATCGCTCTTGGCCGGGCAAATAAATTTACTATCCCAACAGTCATTCTAAAAAGTCCCGACCTACGGTCTGACAAGACAAATTTTTAATCAATACCGGATCTGAACTGAATACAATTAATTTTGATGCATTAAAATCTCACGTCCGAGTCTATTGCGATCCAAAGATTGAATAACAGGAATTAGCTCTGAACAGCTTGGCAACGGTAGGGGGAGACTCTATTAAGTTAACGTTACCACATATTAATTTGAAAATACATTTTTTAACGTTTCTTTAGTAGTAAAATGATTCTTTGGGTTATGCAACAAGGAACAAAATATTGACTACCATGTCATGAACGCACATGGAAAAATACATTCAACCATATTTTTCTAACATCACATTGATAAATGGTGATCTTTCAGAAATTTCAGGAGCACTAATGTCTGAAATTCCAGCGCCTACTATTTATATGATGTTCGTTCCTGTATAATTAGAGGCACTTCTTTTATCAAAGTGACAAATTTTACAAATTGGAGATTAAGTTATTTTTCATTTCTGACAATTCTAAGGTGATATTTGATGACAAGGAACGGAAAGAAATTTTGTAATTTTTTGTCCAATATCATTTTATCACATTTAATGTTAAAAGTTTATTCGTAAATATTTTTTTTTTAAAAACACTTTTCAATCATTATTTGTAAACCCAAAACTAGTTTGATATTAACGTTCTTTGTACGCACAAATGTGTATGTATGAATTGTAATTTCATGTGAGAATATTGAATAATATAAATCAATTATCATTATGTAATTTGCTAAATTTTGAATGATTCTCAGTCAACGTAAATTTACTGAAGGAGGGCGGGGTTCCAGTTTTCCTACGATTCCCAACGAAGGGGGGTGGGGGTCAAAATACATCCATAAATCGTCAACATAGTCCGTGCACGCTGTCTTACTAGAAGTGATGATATCAGAAGGAGTCACGAGCGTTAGCTTGGCACGTAACGGGGATAACCTGGATAGTTCATACTAGACCTTTATGTAAAGTCATTAAAGAGCAACTTTAACAGACATTTACATGACTATTTGTACAGGAGAAGTAATGATTCCCACTCCAGCTGAAATACCTGGAATACTAATCGAGGCCCACGATTCCGTTATGGGAGGTCATAAGAGGCGGCGAAAATATATAGGCGGATCCGCGAGCAATTTTATTGGGACGGGATGAAAAATTACATTTCTGAATGTGTTAAAAGTTGCTTAGATTGTTAGAGGCGAATGTTAGTCTGCGTTCACTCAAAACTACTGCTGACCATAACCACGACTTCCTCAGAAGCGTTTGAGGTCCTTGAAATGGATATAGTTGGCCCCTTACCTATTACTTTTACCGAAAAAAAATACATCTTTACATTACATTGCAATTGAAACAAGTATTTGGACTCGATAGCGCTTCCAGAGATATCAGCTAAAATTGTGGCCACTGTATTTTTTCACGACTTTATTTGCAGCTTCAGCGGCTTTAAAGCTCATCGTATCGATCGACCGATAGAGTAATTTTCAAAGCAGACTTTTAGGAATATTCGCTTAAATATTTTAAATCGAACAAATTAAATTGAAGTTTGTATCTTACAATAATCTTCTTGGATACTCTTACTAAAATTTTGTGTTTTCTGTATCAGTAACACATAATCTCACAATATCAAAACGCAGCGAAACGCAAACATCTAAGCAAGGATGTAAAAAAAAAAAAAAAAACATTAACGCACCTTGGATAAACAGTAAACTACTACTGGTGGTATATTTTTAGCGCTTTTAGCTTTATCTTGGGTTTTAATTAGCAACACCGGCAATTAATATTTTAACATAACTTTTCAAAGTAGAAAAATTGCCAAAGTAGAAACGCCATATCTTCTAGAGAAACTAGAAAAACCTGAATACAAAAACGAGTTTCATTGGGGTAGCCGAAGAGTGGACACGTCTGCGTCTATGGGCATGTCCTAACCCAGGCAGTGTTACGTAAAGTGCAATCAGATAATTGTAAAATAAGGTTTAATACAATAACTATTATATTAAGAAGGGAGGCAGTTCATAATAAAACCACAGAGAAAAATTGTGCAAGGCGTAATTGAAAAAATTACCCGGAAGCTATTCGAGGTTAGTAAACCGTCCACGTGCGTAGGATAGATGCTGAAGACAAGATGAATGGGCACCACAAAAAACGCAACGCTGGAACAGTGCGGCATAACAGTGAACAACGAAGACTATAAAAAAGTTATAGAAGATCGAATTAGTAGAGCTAAAGAAGGAATGTACAGGAAAATACGAGAAATACAATACGAAACTACAACCAAAATAAGCTAGCTGGAGGAGAAGCTGACCAAAATGATGATAGAGTAGCGCGACATTAACGAGCGCAGCCTCAACGTTACAAGGGAAGAGGTAAAAAGTGGGTTTAGAAATAGATCAAACGAAATCGAGTGTCAGATCTGGCGACAGGAATGGCCCATGGAAAAAGAAGAGAGAGGAAAAATAAGAAAGAATGTAGTAAACAATGCTGAACAGTTGAGTGCAAAAAGAGTGATAGAGAATATTGAAAGCTTTTCAAAGAAAAATCTTGAAGTGAATATTTAGGTGGTATCAGCACAACTTATAGGCAGATAAGAACGAGAGGTGGCAAGGTGGTGCTAGTAAGTTTAAGAAAGAAGGATAAAAAGAGATGATGAGCAGAAAAAAGTTACTCTAGAGAGGAGTGTTCATAGAAACAATATGACCTGGCAGGAGAGAACAATCCAAAGAAGAGCAGTCCAATGGGCTAAGGTAATGCGTAAGTAAGGACATAGTACCAAAGTTGGATATATAAGGGCATATGTAAATAGCAGCTGCTGCAAGTAAAGCTTTAGGAGAAATGAATTTTTTTCCCCAGAGCCATCGGACAAGAATGAATATGAATGCCGAGCGTCTATTTTGGATCATACATATGAGAATGATAACAGAAGTGACTGCAAGAAATAACCTAAAGTCGTTAAAGAAGAGTTCAAGTGTACCAAGTGTTGAGGTAATAGTATGTAAATTAAAAAGGTAAAAGTAGGCGAAACAAACTAGTGTAGAAAATGCAGAGTCCGAAAATAACAGAGTTGGTTTTGTAGTGTAAGTACAAGCATGGTTTAAAAAGTAAAAACGCTAAGTGTTATAATTTTATTATAAAGAAATATAACTGATAGTTACAACAATTAATTATATTACTTTTTCTTACTGTATGAAGCAATAGATATGAAAAAGTGTAAATCAATGTATGTTCCAGATGTGTTGTATTATGTACTATACTATATAAAATTCTAAAAACTAATGTAAGGATTGTAAGGACGGAACTCCATGTAAAAATCCCAATGGGGTACTACAGTATATAAATTATCTATTTTATTACCTGTTACATCGAAGTTTTTAGTGTGTAATAAATGAATAAAGCATTATCTCAGAAAATAAAATCACATTTATGAATTCTTTGTATGCAATAATCTACCATATATACTCTATAGTATTTTTTTTGTCGCCGGAATAAAAACATGAATAAGAGCGTGTGAGTGATATAAGGTAAAACTACCAACAGTGAAACTGTTTTTGGTGAAATTTCCTTTATAAATTCTTATAAAATAACAATTAGGAGATTTTATGAACATTTTAAGGACTATGGATGTGTCTTGTGTTCCTGTTGAATATATAATTTTTTGAGAACATTATTTTGATGATACATTACTTTAAATAATAAAAATTGATAACATAGTGTTGAACATAATGCGAAACACCATCGAAATGCATGTCCCAATGGCGAAACGTGACGTGCCAATGGTGGAACATTCATGTAATTAGAATGGAATCTGTATGTTTCACCAACCGGACATGAAATATTTGAGGTTATGATTAAAATTGTACGTATGTTGAGACAGTGATATTTAAGAAAAATTCATCTTAGCGCAACACATTTCATAATAGTTAATTACTTTTATTGATTTAATAAGACACAACTTTGAATGTCCTGCATACATTTTTTTCGCAAAGAAAATTTTAAAAGTTCATTAGTTATGATTGTTAGATTGACTGTTTCACCTTTGGGACAGACGTTAAAAATTACGTTTTGGTATCGGTACTTTTACCTCATGTATATTAATAACTATCATACCATGTTGAGTAAAAAAATAAATTGCGTTCTAAAATTCGTAAATTTAATATTTTTTTAGCCATAGTTACATGAATATTCCTGTGTTCTTCAAAATGAAGTCGTTTAAATAGTATAGTACCACTAATAATATCTTTCACTAAAAATAACGTTGAGGAATCGCTTCTAAACGTTACAAAATTTTTTATAAATTTATTTGAGTTTGTCATTTTCACTATGATATAATCAACCAAAAATAATATATTATTATATTTCACTGAATAAATAATCTCCACAACTAGGCACGTCTAGGACGAAAGTTTTTGTCGGTACTAACACTTGCATATACATAACCTAGAAAAAGCTTGCCGCCTATTTCATCCTCTCAACGTCAGTGGCAAAAATTCCTACGAAGCTACGCACGAATACTTATACTACTATACTGTAACTTAGCCCTCAGGCTTACATTTTTCTCCTCCAGGAAGTCTGCCACTGGTAGCAGTGGTAGCCTGTTCAGGAGAACATGCTTCTTCTGGAAAGAGTGAGCTTAAAAGCCACTACACTACAAGAATGTATTTAATGCACGTGATTGGCTTTCTCGGCCCATAGCGCTATTTATTGAGATGATTATGCACTGACAATTTCTTTTCTCAGAACAGTATAATTTTTATTTTATTTGCATGTACATGTGTATCTATCTTCTTCTTTATTTCTCTCGCTCGGCTCCGTGGCTACGGGTGTGAGGCTCACACAGCAGCTGTACCGATACTAGTCATCTAAACAAAACACAGGCACACATTCTCCTGTCTTACTCTCAATCCAAACTTTCAGACTCTTGTATACCCTATACAGTTATATCTTGCAGTGCGGCTTTAACATGCAAAGACCAAAGAAAAATATGGGCACTCTCGTATTTATTTTTCCCTTAAAATCGCACGAGCATGATGGCCACTGTATACCACTACTCCTACACTCCCGTAATTACATAAGCCCTCGTCTCTGCACTAATTAACCTGCACTCGTAACTCGCCTTGATGCTAGTTATTTGACATGTGTACATGCTTACTTTTTTACCTGAGTACACTAAACCTATATCCTCCTCTTCGGCTCTCCACTGGCCTCGTCTGTAGCTCTATCTCAGCTTTTACGCTTGTTTATTTATCTTCACGGCTCCACGTTTTTCTCGGTGTCCAGTTTGGCTGGACGTATTTGCTAAACTTGGCACGAACGGCGTCTTGGCAGCTAACGCCACGGCTTTTTCATAAACCCGTCGCAAAACGTTGTCTCCACCCGCGTCTGCTCTAGCGTCTCACTCGCTTTTCGTCAACCTCAAGTTCAGTACCGAAACGAGAATGAAACTTTGAAAGCTCGGAGCAAACGTCCAAATTGATTTGCTTTTAAACTACGACTTAAGTTCTATGCTCTCTACTTGGTGATTCACGAACGATTGCTGCGAGCGCACTCACAGCGACGCTACTATACCTCTGCCCTCACACGAGCGCGTCCACTCTACTTGTGAATCGCTTCGTAGCCTGGACTCAGTAAGAAAGTGCATTCAAAACATTTGCGTGATTGATTTTTTAATGAGCGGTGACGCGCGATAAAAGTATTGCACGGTATCCTTAATGGATTTCTCCACTCTATTGTGCAACACGTACCAAAATGATTATTTTTTTTGAGCTAAAATAAACGCTTAAGAAGATAAAGTTTAAAATAGTTCATAGTAGATAAATTAAAAGCCTAGAGCCTACTTTAGTGTAGTGATATGATTCTCATACTTATATTATGTGTCATGTAAAACTTGTGGCTTGTTTAACTTTTCCTGGTAGGCATTTTTCAAAAGAATTGTAAATAATGATTTTTTTCACTGCTCTTTCTTTACGTTGATTACTCGCCAATTTTTAAATACTTGTACAAAAGTTTTTTTGACTCACTTCAAGTAGTACTGTACTCCCTATGCACAAAAGTGAAAATAATATTTTAAGTCAAAGTAGGCCTATAAATAGAATATGCACCATAGGCGGATATCAAGAATGCTTAGATCGCATGTTTGACACCGTCGGCTTCGCATTGGGTGGCAATATACATTTAATCCGAGACATTATTTACTTTTCCATCCTAGGTCATAATGTATTATTTTCGCCAACTGCCATCTTAAAAAGTTATTTGCGTTTTAGGTATAGCCTTTAAAGCTGCTTGCACAATTGTACTTTACCACTTTTCGATAACTACTCCAAGATTTGGAATATGTAATGGGCTGAAAAATTTTGGAACCTCTGCCTGCAACGCAATTACCATACTCTACTTAACGATTTTCTCGGTATCTCTGAAACATTTTGAGCTAATTATTGGCCTTTTTTGAGATAGGGGCTCTACGTACTCTAGATCATTCTGATTTTTTTTTTTTTTTTTTTGGTGAATTTATGTTTAATATTAACTAATTACTTGATCTCATCTATAACTTCATATTCGCCTGATATTAGTGTAGTTACTAATAAGGAAGATAAGAGCCTATTCTGTTCACAACATTGATAATAAAATTTTTTAGTAAGTTAATGGCATCAAGAAAACGACACTTGGATGTTAGCGGGCAAAATACACTATTGTTGAAAAAAAGTGGTCAATATTTTGTTGTAGTAACAACCTTATCAAGACCTACATAGAATATATTATACAAATAAATTATAAAATAAGAAAGAAAAAAACAAAAATAAACTTAGTTAATACCTCGGATTCCGGGATATACAAAAAGCACGCACAAAAGTACTAGAGTAACATCATTGAGTTTTTTACTGAAACATCATTATTGCAATACTAAATCGACAGATAAAATTACAAACAGCCACCAGAGTGAGCACACAAACAAATAGAATGAGAACAGGCGGGAATCATAGTAGATAGACTCTGTGTAGAGAGAGTGTGTACCAAACCAATGACCGCGACACGTTGCATGGTGATATAGACACGGAATAAGAAAAGAGACAATATGGAATCGA
>JAPYYV010003615.1:0-17997 GCA_030522625.1 Copidosoma aretas
GAGCCCGGTGCCTCGCGTTAAAACAGCTTGGTGTTGTATTGAGCTCTTACGACTCGTATGCTTGTGTTCTCTGAGCCCAATATTTCTCTCCGTGTAGCTCTACTTACTGGGCTCGACTCATGATAGCAGAACCGGCGCAGCTAGCGCTCCGGTTCGGGACGCCTGTCGTTCGGGAGGGCGCAGCCAGTATAAGTTATTACAATTGGCCCAGCTTATGCTCTACCGTGAAAGCGCTAGCTACGCGGATCTTTTTTCAGTGTATCAATGATTATATTATTCAAGTCGTGGCAGTTTTAGTATAACTTGTCATTGATTTTTGAGCAAAATCATACACTTGACTAGCGAGATACCGACAATACTACCTTAAGGAGGCTCATTACCCATCATTACATAACAATCAATTTGTAATAATTAACAAAGTAGATGGTTGATATTTAATAATAGCAAAGTTAATTTCACACAAAAAAAGATTAATTTAAGTGTCACAAAAAATTTAATTTTTCAATTTTGCATGTTGCATATTAAGGTACTGTTGAGTAAAAAACAAACCTAATTAAGATTAATACTTTTGTTTGTTTATATGTTTAATTTTACATTTTTCAAAACCTCGATTTTTGTTCAAAAATTTCCAACAAAGTTATCGAATAAATTGTATAAAATCTTCAACGTGCAAAAAGTTGAGTTCTATTGTTCATACTTTTTACACGATTGTGTATAATCAATAGTATCCAACTTTTTGCGTATTAATTATTTCCAAAAATGCCTTTGGTAACTTTATTCAAAATTGTTTGGGGAAGAGTCCAAGGTTTGAAAAATAGAAATCGAATAAAAAACATAAAAGTTTTACAGTTGGTACTGAGTATGTTTTTATACTTAACAGTACCTGAGGATGCAATATGCAAATTGAAAAAACAAATTTTCATAGCACTTCAATTATCTTATTTTTGTATGGAATCAACTCTTTTGATAAGAAACTTTAACCATCTACTTTATAAATTATTTCGAATTTCGTGCTATATATGGGTAATAAGCCTCTTTAAAGCAATAAAAAAAAAAAAAAACAATTTTTCGGGAGCATCATAAAGCAGATGGCGTGATTCGCCGAGGCGTACCTAAAGTCCACGCAAGGACGAGAGGGCTACATTAGGAGGCCTTTAAGTATAACTCGATATACTTTATGTTCGAAATAATAATTTATAGCAGGCTTTAATGTTAAATTTTATTTAATTACAATAATTTCTTTTTACAAAATTCTAAATAGTACTAAAAATAATCACACATGTTCTCACATAACTATTAAATACATAGTTCTAATTATTTTGAAATCTGATCATTTAGATAATAAAATTGTGAGAGTCACGACCAAACTGTATTTTTTAGTGTCAATAATCGGTTTTAATTAAACATTTGATTTGTGCTCACATGTTCTGCACAGCTTTAAAACTTCAAGGATTGTTTTTTACGCTTGTAATAACTGAGTCAGAAGTTTTTTTTCAGAACATTTAGAATTAATTTTAAAGGTAAAGTACCTACAAATTAGAATTAACTTGTCTGCAACACAAATATTTCTGTCCTTGATCATTATTATGCTCTACGGGTTAATAGTATATTACACACCTAGGCCACAAATCATTCATGTAATGTACTTTAAAGCAAAATATCTGACTATACACGGTCTATTTTAGGCTTCGTAACTTTTAGCTGTAGTGCGTATACAATTTTACGTAACGTCGTGGTTTGGGAGCGGAAGCGTTTGACCACAGGTACGTAAAATAATTAACAATATAAATAAAACTATGTAATATCCATCTTTTTGAGAGTAGAACCTTTTTTTCCAAAAACACAGAAATAAAACCGTTTTTTAGCAGTCAAGAACCGTTATAAAAACCTTAATAATTTAAAAAATTTTCCAAAGCCGCTATGAAAAAAAAAAAAATTTTAAGTCTTGAACTATCCAAACTATTGATGCCAATTTTGAAGCTGCATGGAAAAGGTTAGATGATCATTACGCCAATAAACGGCGTTTAGTGGATGCACTTACACGGGATCTTCGTGCACCAAATGTTACATCAGAAACTGCTCAATAGCTCAAGGCATTGCTCAGTGGCCTGTCAATGCCTTAGCATCGCTACAACAGCTCGATCACCCCACGCATTCATGTGAAGACCTGGTGGTCGCACTCACTGCTCGGAAGCTCAACGCTTAAAGGTTCAGAGAGTGGAAATCTACGCTTAGCAGTACCAACGAGCCGCCTACTTTTGCTTCGCTAAAGCTCTTAATCGAGCAACGTATCTCGATGCTTGAGATTGTTGCTTCTTTAGCTAAGTAACCCAGCGTCGTGAAAGATAAAGGAGCTAGCAGCTTTACCATCGCACATACTGCAACGATGGTGAAGTGCCGCTTACGAACACTTCATTCTTCGCTGTGCCGAATTCAAGGCCAAAGCACTGCAAGAACGCAAGCAGGTAGTTGAGGTAAAGGGACTATGCTACAATTGCCTCAGTGCGCACAAGCTTGATAGTTGCAACTCTATCAAGCGTTGCCTACAGTTTACATTAGCAACAGCAATCATCATTCAATTATGCACGAGGTCCCAACAACTGCTACGCATCTTGCAATCTCAGCTTGGCCTGCAGCACTCGCTAAAGGCAATCACATTTCCTGAAATTGGAGCAAGAATTCAGGAAACACTATGATTTTACCCACTGCTGCTGTAAAAACGTAGGGTCCTGGTGGACGCATGCACGTAGCACGCGTGGTGCTCAACAATTGCTCACAGCAATCCTCTTTAGGAAAAAGTTTGCCAAAAAGGCTTGAGCTGCCGTGTCAAATAACAAACCGCAAGATCACTGGGGTCGGCGGCCTAAGGTCCTCAGGTGCATGGTCAAGCTCGCATCGTCATAGCTTTAACAACCAGCGAGAACGCGACGCTTGCGTTTGATGCGTTAGTCCTATTACTAATTAGTAGCCACAGGTCTGGTGCTCACAAACTTTCTAGTGATTGGAAAAACTTCCAAGGATAAGAGCTTGCGAATGACTTTGAAGACAATCCGTCGGAGATCGAGCTGTTGCTAGGCACAGATGTTATGCTGCAAAGGCTTGCGCATCGGATTGCCTGGGACGCCTATGGCGCGGGCGCAACGCACAATCTTCGACTGGCCGCTTTTCGCTCCTCTGCACGTCTAAGAGTCATCAGCATCATTTTTTTGCAAGTTCTAGTGCCAATTCACAGTGTTAAAGTTTTCTTTCATTTTCTTTTCTTTTAAGTGCTAAATTTTTCCGCTTTCACGTAATAGGCGGGCGGCATGCTCAGTGCAGAATAAACTTTTGCTATTTGATGCAATGAAATTCTTGAATCTATACAAAAATGCTATGATAACAATAAAACTGTTTATTTATTTGAATGCGCTTTCTAATTTAAATACATGACTTTGCTTGTACCTATATTCGCTTATCAGCTACAGACTTACACTTAAACCAAAGCAAAAGCCTTTACGTACAATTCACTGTTTATCATTCTTAACTATCATTATGTCTTTGTCTAATATTATTTTTAAATCTCAACTTACTCTGTGCTGTACGAATTTTCTTTCGCTTGGTGTTCTGTGCAACACAATTAGTCAGCCCACGGCCGCTAAATAAAACGCTCCTATATTAGCGCGCACACTTATTCAATAGCTTGGCACGTCTTTAATTTATTTTTCAAGTGTTAAACTCAAACAATCTTATTATTTAAAAAAACCTCTCATTTCTTCATAAAATCAACTAAGTTCTCGCTTGGACGTTGGTGAAAAATTTTAAATCAATAGGTTATTAATAAATAAATTTGTTGATAATACATTAAAACTTTTGCTTTGACTCAAAATTTCTTTATTTAAAACAAGGCTTACAGTTCTTTTAGCAGTTACACCATTGTCAATGGTTTAACATACTGAATACAAGAGTATTTAAGTAGTTAAAAAGCTTTTTCAGGGTGCTCTCTGTCCCCTCCAAATGCAGAAGACATCATCCACATATCGTGCCCTATGTAGAGCATTTTCTACTACAGGTGAGGCCCAGTTGAAAATGAGATCCTCTACATGCGACATTAAGACTTCGCTGAGGAGAGGGGAAAGGGAGGAGCCCATCCGTGGACCGTTCAGTTGTTTATACGATTTTCCATTTAATTTAAAATAACTTTGTTCAAAACAGATGTTAACTAAATCTAAGATTTCTTGCTCAAAAGTTGGAATTGTACTCAAATTATTCTTCAAATATTTATCTACACGTTGGTTCTTCGTCAATAATTTCTTTGGTCTTTCATAGAGGTATAAAAGGTAGTTCACGCAAAAAATGTTCTTAAAATTACGTTGAATCTCGAGGTAGATGTTGCTAATGCTGCCTTACATAAGTTATCAAAGTTTTATAAACATTTGGCGCGGTGTTTCCAAAATATTTAATTTCTAATTTTCATTTTGAATTTTTGCTTTTAACACGGCCTCTTACAAGAAAATGATTTAAAATATCTGTTTTCGTTCATGACTGTAGAAATTTTGTTACAATAGTTTCAAAAAACAAGTATTATACAAGAGATATAAATACGATTCTTCTATCAAAAACTTAGAATCATGGCGGGTGCCGCACAGTGGAAGATTTTGTTTTTTTTTTATCCAAAATCTAATATCTTTGGAAAGGGAATTGAGGAAAAATACTGAGAACCAAATAATATGAAAACCTAACCTGCAAATCGTTGTCAAACATCAATTTTTTAAATCTCCAAAACTGTTAAGGGATAAAAATTTAATTTTTTGTATTTCGTTTCTTATTTGATAGGCAATAAAGGTAGAGTATCTAAATGGCCGAGAAAAAAACCTAACCTACAAGTTTTTCAAAAATCTTTATCTTTCAGATATTTTACGAACATTAACATACGTAGAAGTAGATTTTTTTTTATTCTCTAATAGATTAAACGTTGATTCAACGAAAAATACTTGAGTCGCGAAAAAAGAGGAAGCCAACCTACAAATTTTCGTCAAACTCTATTCTATCAGTTATTTCACAACCACTGAAAGATAGAAAATTAGTTTCTTAAGTATAATTTTTCTTATCCAATGGAAGATTCAATAAGTGTATGTAAACCAAACTGAAAACCTAACCTAAATATTTTTTTATAATCTGTATTTCTTAGATACCTTGCGAACGTCAACAGACATACAAATTCAATTTTAGACAACGACCAGACAATCTAATAGCAAGCAACTGTATCCAAATGACCCAATAGAGATTTAATTAGAGACTAAATGAAGATTTTCGAAAAATTTGTAGGTTAGGTTTTTTTCTCGGCCATTTAGATACTCTACCTTCATTGCCTATCGAATGAGAAACGAAATGTAAAAAAAAATTAAATTTGTATCCCTGAACAGTTTTAGATATTTAGAAAATTGAGGTTTGACAACGATTTGCAGGTTAGGTTTTCATATTATTTGGTTTTCAGTATTTTTCTTCAATTCCCTATCAAATAACAAAGAGAAGTTTTCAAGATATGAGGTTTTGTCGATAAGTAAATCAAAAAAATTCTACATCTACATATGTTGACGTCCGCAAGGTATCTGAAAAATAAAAGATTTTCGAAAAATTTGTAGGTTAGGTTTTTTTTCGGCCATTTAGATACTCTACCTTAATTTCCGATCGAATAAGAAACGAAATGTAAAAAAAAAATATATTGTATCCCTTAACAGTTTTGGATATTTAGAAAATTGAGTTTTGACAACGATTTGTAGGTTAGGTTTTCATATTATTTGGTTCTCAGTATTTTTCCTCAATTCCCTATCTAATTACGAAAAAATAAAAAAAATGAGTGCTCTATCTTTTTTCGTTCTTGAGATCTTAGATTTTGAGTAAAAAAAAATAAAATCTCCCACTGTGTGCCGTTTCAAAGTATCTCTATTTCAAAATAATTTCTAGTGCTTTCAGTATATCTATATAGTAATAAGTTGGTTCTCAACTTTTCGCATTTTGTTAATAGTACATTACGCCACTTCAGCGTAAAATGGCACTTTGTGCCCACCGAATACTTTGCGCCCTGGGGCCCAAAGTAATTAAAGAGCTTAATTCGCGCACAAGTGCTCGAGGACTTGCTTTCCAGTTGCGTACTTTATTTTTTTGCTTATAAGGGTCCAAATTGAGTGCAATACACTGAGAAAACAAAAGTACAGCATCAGTATGGAAAAATTTCAGAATCGATACTGCTGCGCCTAACAGGAGTAAATCTTATAGAAAATGTATTGCAACCATGCAGTTTCTCTAAGGCTCTCCGACTAAAACTGTAATGTTGTGACAAGCAGAAAAAAGCGATAGTGACGTAACATTAGAGCCGTACAGTTTCTGCAATGCTCGCATACTGAAGTTATTAGTTTTAGAGCCACGGATATATATATGAAAGTCGTAGTTTTCGTACGAGATTGAAAAGGCTTTATTTTGCGAACCGAGAGGTTTAGGGCACGAGTAGTAGACAAAGGACGTAACGAGGTTCGTAAAGAAGCCTTTACGATTAAGTTACAAATTTTGGTTTTTAATTTTAATTTTAGATTTGAAGCAATTAAGACAAACACAGATTATGTGAAAAATGAGAATAAAAATAATTTCATTAGTATTTCGTCATTTCACATAGTGATTACATTCACAAAAGATGGATGAATCTTCAACATTTACTAATACAGATTTACAAACTTTTGCTAATTTGTAGGCACAAAAGTTTTCATGATAAAATTTGTTCATCAAAAGTTCAACTATTAAAAAAATAGAATTATTAAAAAAAATTCTTTTGACGCTGCCAAACACTTTTTTCTCATTCTCGTTCATATCGATTTAAAAAATTTGGTTTTTCCTATAAACAATTTAATTATAATTAACTGAATTGACCAAAAAACTTCGTTTTTCGACTTAATACAAATTTTTCTCGCTCATTATCATCTATTACAATTTGACTTTTAAATGCGATGCTGTCTGTTAAAATGTAACGCGAGATCCTCATGAAAGCTGATTGTAACGAACTTATTGTGCAAAAATTTTTTAGTAAATTTACTCAGTTATTCATAGTTACAGCCCTTGGTTTCAGTTCCCTGTAATTCGATTCATATCGCATGCACCAGTAATTAATTAATGGTCCGTTATTGATTAAAATAAGTATAAGATGAATCATATTGTAAAACTTATACCTCAAATCACCGTACAATTTTTCATACAAATGAAGAAAACCTTTTATTAGTTGATTGAGCATAAAAACGATTCTTGGAGATGAAATAATGGAAATAATATTGTTTAGAAGTATGTATAAAGACCAGGTGTCGTTGTTTTCCATCGTTTTATTCCACATACGAATTTCGAAATATTTGTAAAAGGTAATCACCTCTGCCGCAGACATATTAAATTTTTTTTTTATCAACACGGTGCTTACGTTTAACAGCAGGTAATTTGATTGAGTCACTTTTTTGCTGTAATGCAAGGCCTCGAAGTTTTCCGTTTACGGGAGAGAGAATTTTTCTTCCTCATAGATCAAATCGTTTTGAATGGAAACCATCGTGTAACTAGCTGAGCCTTCAAATACATCACGCATGATTTCTAAATTATAATTTACACAAACATGAAAACCAACACATCCTTAAAAACACATGCCTGGACTATTCCAGTTTCTTGATAACATTTTTATGCAACGTCATTTTCATACGATTCGACTGTCTAAATGAAATTTCTATTTTTTGCTGTTAAACTTTTAATATCGTCTATTAAAACTCTACAAATTCTATATGGTCCCCCATGCGAAAAACTATCTACGAAACCCAGAATTTGATTCAAACCCAAATTATCACCGAAAACTAAGCCCAATTGAAAATAAAGTTGATAAGATTGATTATTGACTTGTAAATTTATACCGTGTTCGTTTAATTAATTAAATTTTGGTATTAATCGATAAAAAATAACTCGGTTACCATCCTCCACGTGGTACAAAGATTTCAAAAATGCTGTCAAGCCGAGATAAAATTGTAGTATTTATTGATGCTATGGAACCATATATGCCTCCTAATTTATAAGCAACAGCGTGCAAACCGAGTGGGTTTTCCGTTTCAAAAACATCTTCAAAAACAAATAAATGTATAAAAATTTTTCCTGAAATTTTCTTTTGATTTGCTGCCAGTTGGTAGCTTGAATTATATTACTAACAATGTTAGATTCACCTTCAATTCATCAATATTGTTCAAAATTGACTAAAGCATTCCAGGAATTTCGAGATATAATTTTAATGACCATGTAAGAGGTAAATAGTGCCTAACAACGGTTTCTACTTTCAAAGATTCTTGATTTTCAATTATTGCCTTACTAAACCTCGTATCAAATTTTCACATCTTCTAGCTCTACCTATACATGTTTTTCTCGATGGTAATTGAATCTTAAAGGCTCAGTCTTCAATTTAAAAAAAATTCCAGATGTCGATTCAAAAAGTTTTTAAATATTTTTAGTCATATTTTATTTGGTTTTACCAGTATATATTTGAGAGATTGCTCTGTATTAGTAGTAAATTTTTTTGTATTCAAGTCATTTTATACTTTTACAAACAACTGCACTCCGATAAGAGGTAAAATCGTATTATTATATAAATGCATTGTTAGATAAAGAAGCTCGTTTTCTAAATCAATCATTTTGTACATAATGTATGTTGAATAAAAAGATGTTAAGTAGTTCTACAAGTAATACGAAAAGCACAGATTTTTTTTAATTACAAACAACAATGTTCGAATAATTTTTTATTTTATTATGAACGATTCTCATAAAATCTTAATCAATTAAAAAAACATCTTATCATCTATTAAAAAATACTATTGTGATCAAGACTTTGATTTTTCATTTTATTTTATTTGCTTAAGGTCTATAATTAATTTTTGCAAAGTCACCCCTGTTTCAACGGTTTGTATTGAATTCTTAAATATATATAAGATTGAAAAAATAGCCGAACGTATTTAGATGTAGACATATACTGAGCGGAGCGCGAAATAAATTTTGTAAGAGATATCTACAGGTTCGATTATAGTATTACTTGTGACCTTATAGTTGTGCTAATTCATCACAACAAATACTTCTTTTTCACCGTCTAATTTACCTACCATAGCAAACGAAAAATTAACTTTTCAAGTAAGTCTTTCATTGTATCTTCACTACTTGAATATATTGAGAGTTTCTTTGCTCTAGAGTTGGAAAAAATATGTACATTATAGTTTGAGAATTTTAAAAGAAAAAATATCTTTATATGTCTTGGATTGATGAAATTAAAATTTTCACTTTGAGTGGTCAAACAAAAATTTCAGTAGTACAATAGAAATATATCTCTGTAATAAAGATAAAAGAGTCCGTGATATCGGTATGTTTTGATCCAAGTACCGGTTTGTTGTCAATCTTTCTTTTTTTGACGCAGTAAGCAAGTAATTTTGTGAACGCAAATAGGGCTTGTTCTTCAATCTTACCTACAATAGTAAATCGCATGCATTAATAAATGTATGATGCGCGCGTCTTACTTTTAAACAGATTTATAAAACAATGTAAAATAATACTTGTAGTAAGAAGATGACCACAAGCTTCAGAAATTTTAACTCTACTTTTAGCTAAATTTACTATGTAGCGATTTTTGGCCATTCTTCAGAATAAGTGTGTTTTATTTGTGGATATAGAGAAAATCCATGCAAGCTCTTCTATTCACGCTTAACACTACTACAACTGCTACTAGTACTACTACTACTACTCCTAGTAGTACTACTATTACTACTACTTCTACTACTGCTACTACTACTAATAACACTACTAACACTACCACTACTACAATTACTTATACTACTACAACTACTATTAGTACTACTACTGATACCACTTCCACTTTTATTACTAGTACTACAACTAATACTTTTGCATACAAGGCACGACTGCAACTGACATCGTCAGCCAAATGTGTAAAAAGAACGATGATACAAATGTATCGATTTGGAATCACAGCTTTTGTTATATGCTACTATGTTGAAAAATTATGTCTTACATGTATCAACAAAAAGCAAGATTTATCGTTTTTAAAATATTTCCGTCCATGTTGACCATTGATAATGTATACGGACGATTAAGTTTGATACAAATAATTATACTTCTTTTGCAATCCAAAACATCTTTAATCGAAATTTCATTGTAGAATATCAAGTATCATAAAGTATTTTAACAACATGCGTATAGTGTTTGAAAGAATTTTAAAAGAGTGATACTTATCGCTGTGGTGGATATAAAGTACTCCTGGAGAGCAGTCATGCCTGAAATGTGGTACTGAATAATCATTTTATCAAAATCAAAGGTCAAAATATCATACTGCATGGAGATCCATCTTCCTCTTCAATAATTACACTAATTGCCCCTTGCACATGGTAAGCACTATTGAAGTATGATTTATCATTGACGATCTTACTTGTTGGCCTCAGCTACGTTAACAGAGTCAACATTTACACTTTGATTGTTACTGGATGGACTTGCTGTAAGGATGGTTAAGTGTGAGTGAGTGAATTTGATCTTCGATTCTTCGTATTGTCAGCTGAATTTCCATTTATATCCACATTTACTTTCATCAAACAAATCATCTAAGATACTCTGATCGATGTACATAAAAACATCCTTGTGGATTCCGGCTACTAAAAAATAATTTGAACTATCATGCATTTCCATTTCAATGGGAATAATAAAAGTTATTAGCAAAGCGTACGTACTATGGATGACATAGAAATGTTCGAATCAATCAATTACAAGTATTCAAAAAAAGTCTTGTCTGAAAACTATTGTTCCCTTTGATTATAGCCTTTAATAATGTATACATGACTGTAAAACTAAGTCCGAGAATATACAAGAAATCGAGAATATGAACCAAATAAAAAAACCTTGTATAATATACAAATGCTTTACATCTAGTACGTAGTATCAATATTTTGGACAACAGTATATTATTTATGAGATAAATTTCAGTTATTCAATAAACTCTGCACATAATGATCCATTATTTACATAATGAGTACGTATTCACGGTGATGAATATTACATATAGGAGCAATTTCGCCGTACTGATACAGTAATTTTTTTTTCTCAGTGTATATCAGTGTCTAAGGCCACGTTCAGATATCACAACTAGTGCAGTATGCGTATGAAGCGTAGGAGGGCGAGATAAAGGTGCATAACAACCTTTCACTCACTTTTATGCGATTGATAAAATTTTTAATTACAACTTTTGTTTTGGTTCTATAAAGAAACGTTTGTTAAAAAAAGTACGTACACAAATTGTTTACAAGAAAGATTGTGCGGGATTTACGGGGCAAAGTCCCCTCGATTGCAAAAAAGTCTGAATGATGGCTATTTAAAAAATAAAGTAGCTGCTTTTTCTCATAAAAAAATTAATTATATGTATCATAACACTAGATAGCAGAGATATAGATCACTCGTTTAATACTTAATAAAACTCCTATTCCAACTACTATGATTTATCATATTTATTTTACATTTATTTACACTGTACCAAGTGAATACTTCCATGCGCTTATACAAGAGGCATTGTCCAGCTGTGATGTATCATAATGAGCCAATAGCCCTTAGTTTCAATAAATATTATTATTCTAGACCGACAAATTCTTTTATTTAGCAACAAATTAGTGACCAATTAGCGACAGATTGTTGTGCATATGAGATATAATAAAAATTACTTTGTCATGATAGCTTGATGTACCTTATCTTCTGCAATCTGAAAGGAATTTAAAAAAAAAATTATATCAACCACTTTTTTTATGACTGATTTTATCGAACTTTTGTTGTGTAGTACCAAGCTGTACTTATATATGACATTAGTTAAAATTCCGTAACTTTTTTTCTATTAAAGTGCACTTAAATTTCACTTCTATAAATTATTAGCAGTAAAATATTTAATAAAACAAAAAAAAATTTTTTCGTTGTCTGCAAAGAGAAATTCTTAATTGCTTAATGCAAATTTTGAACGAACTAGGTGGCTCTGCCCCCTGCGCGCTACGCGCGCCAACCCCCGAACTTTCATCAAATCTCATTTTTTTTTTTTTGTAATTTTTCGAAAACATAAATACATAAACTCTTTTTATAGCGTTTTTTTGTCATATCTATGTAACCCACTAATTTAATTTTTTCTTTTTGCAAATCTAATTTTTGAATTTTCCTGCTTTAAATACTACGTGGTTTGTCTCAACCAATCAAATCACGAATAAGAGGCTTTTGTCACGTGACATTCTTCTTTTTAAGATAAGAAAAGACTGTAAATATTTATGTGTTGGTAAAATTTTCGTGAAGTCGAATTTCGAAAAAATATTTAAATACTTCATAATTAATATACACCAAAAACATTTTTGATAGGACTAATTACAATTGATCGTCTTTCTCTTGAGTGACTTATTGAAGGAATTTGATTCGTATGTTGGTAAAAGGCGAGATACTTGACATTTATTAGAGTTTTTCTTTTAATTTTGTCCTTGAACGTAGAAAAGATGTTTTCTGAATAAAAATTGCTCATCATAATGTTACACAACTATCGATATTAATTTCTTTATCACAATAATAAAATGAGTTAAAGTTTTTATGTAATAATGCTGTAAAGTATAAAGAAAACAGTTTCTTAATGTTTTTTTTAGGTTGATAATTATTTTAGCTTTACGCATACCTATTCTAATGCTCATGTAGGTGCACTGCTCGGTTTTACCATTTGTTAGTACAAATTTTGAATCTTTAGTCCAAGTAGCGCATTTTCTATCACATACTATTCATCTAGTCTATCATTAGGTTGTATAGGAATTGTAAATCATTATTACAACTAAAGATTTGAATCAATCCAAATAATAATTTTATTATAATAATTTAAGGAACTATCCGGACAAAATAGTAATGATAGTTCAAGTGGGCTAGCAGGGCCAGCTACTCCTAACTCGCAAGGAATGAGGCCAACACCATCTCCAACAGGCTCTACAGGTTCTCGATCCATGTCACCAGCCGTAGGCAAGCTTTCTACTCAAACATTTATGTCCTATTTTCTTTCATCCAACTTTTAACTAATAATTTTTTCATTATTTTAGGACAACAATCTGTTCAAATGCCACCAAGACCATCGAGCAGTCAGTCAGATGGTGGTGGTACACGCGTGAGCCTATCCCCTCTAGCTACCCAAGGTCAGTAAAAACTTGTGTCAATTAATAAGCCTTTTTTGATAATCATGATAAAATTAGAAAATAATGCAACAATTTTGTATTATTAATGTAAAGCAAGCGTGAAGAAAGCGCTCTCTGTATATTGCTATTGATCAATTTAGTATGTTATTGGCCGATATGTCGAAAGGTTGCTATTTAAACCATTTAGGTATCTATTTCAACAAGAAATTATCAAATGTATGTCCAGGAGGTTGCAATGATAATAATTTTTACTTGCTGCATGTAAGTATATCGGATCATATCATAACTGTTCTTATGCTTTACATGATGACAAAAATAATATTAACGGACAAAAAGTTTAACCTGAAGCTTACACGCATACAATTTTATATAATTCCTTAGAAACAAGTATTAAAACTCGATTCTTGAAATGAGAAAATTTCTACATTAGCACAAGAGTTTATCTACTTATCATATATCGTCTTATTCACGGCATAAAAAAATACCAAAAAATACAAAATCTGTTTTTAGTATATTCCTGGCTGTGCAAGTGTAGTTTTGAATAAGATAAATAACAAATTTTAAGATTTTGTCTTCTATGTATCGAACTTTGTTCTCTTTCACATATGAGTCCTCTTTTATAAAGAAGAAATTGCAGACGAGGCATTTTCCAGCCCCAACGTTGGACCGTCCTGAATGCCTCGCACTAATAACACAATCAATTAAACTACGAGATACGACAAAACGACGACGAACTAAAACGACGACACAAACAACAGAACTACTCCCAACGCCCTCGAACGACTGAGGAAACTCCACGACGATGAGACCTTTGGACAACAAACACCCACGACGACGATGACGCTGCTGGCTCGGCTCCTGGACTCCGTACCTATGAGGAGGTTCCGCCGCGGGCAGTCCGTTGGGATTGGACAGTTTTCTGAGTAGGAAACGGCTGTGCAAGAAAAACGCTAAAAAATGCAGAATTGTATTCTCCACAATTGGATTTTTTTCTCCGTTACACAATATAGGTATACTAGTAGTACGAGTCGTTATCTCGCACGCCAAACGCGCCGCATTCTCGTGACCCGCTCCGCGGCACAAGCCGCTGTCCACGTACAGTCATGCCCTCGTATCCTCAAGTATTGCGCCCTAGCCGACCTCTCATACTCTACTCCGAACTCACTATCTCTGTCTCTCGTCTGTGACCCGCTGGCACGAGATTACAGCGCCTGAACTCGATCGCGAGAGAGCACGAAACAACCGTGCCACGCATCGAGACGTGAATTCCCTCCCTGCAGACGATATTCTGACGACCCGCGACTGCACATCCCCCCGCCCCCCCTTCCCGCTTAAACAAAGAAAATCCATCCGCATTGACAGTCAGCCGCACACTGGCTTCCGGAGACTTGGACATACTCGCACCCACAAACTTCTTGACGACGCACAGTGGGACAAAACATGTTTTTTTTTCTATAAATAAAATATCTATAAAAAGAATTTACTAATCTCTATGATTCTTTTTGGAGCTTACAGCTTATATAACACAGAATGTAAAAAAGTGGTCCAAAGTTCAAATATTTCCTTTAAGGGGGTGAAAACTACCCTAGAAGATCATCAAATTTGCAAAAAATATCATTTTGAATGGATAGTTTTTTCTAGAATAGTTGAATTTCTTTCTTTAGAAATTTAAAAAAGAGACAAAAATTATCTTACAATACAAACAATGCACAATGCATCTTGTAAGGGGTTAAAACTACTCTTAAATAGGCTAAAATTAACGAAATATCATGAAAACTCGAGTCAAATTTTAACTATTCAACTGAGTAAACTAAACGTAGATTTGTTTAAAATACGTACAGACTCTATGGGTAATAATGATGTGAGTGGGTGAAAACAACCCTTAAATTAGATAAAATTATAAAATAATAAGTTTAAATGGAAATTTTTATGTATAATTATAAAGAATATTGAAAAATTTATAGAGATGATGTTAAGTATAATATACTACATAAAATCGGTAATGTTGGTATGTTTTAGGGGATTTAAACTACCCGTCACTGAGCTTAAGTAGACAAAACATCTGAAATTAAGTAGGAGCTGTTACGTAATTTAAATTAAAAATTCATTTCCAATTACTAAGAATCACTATAATTTAACACCATAAAACATTAAACTTGGCTTATTCCAGGAATTCAATATATTATCTTGGATTTTTACTTTAACGATTTCTTTATTTCAGGTCAATATTGTTAAGGACACTTAGTCTATCATTTAGAGTTGCTACTTAACTGACCACCTTATTTTAATGAATTGTTAATAATCATTGATTGTATTTTCATTTTAATGAAAAATAATAAGTAGATTTGCAAAAGTAATAATTTGAGGAATGAATCTAGCTCACGGGTAATGCAATCAGTTGCAGATTGAGAGAGAAACGTTGCATCTTGTAATTGTAAGTAAGACTACGTAAAAATGTGTATGAAATATAAGCATATCTTTTTTGAACATATTTCATGTAATAGTTTTGAAACTTTAGGATCAAGTGCAATATTATTTTCTTATTCCGAATACTTGCGAATAAAATTCTAATTTTCAATTTTTGTGACTTTAATTGAATTATAACTTGAGTTATAACTTTAACAACCTTGTATTTGTTTGTAAAAAATAGAACCTTATTGGCACTCCTATTAATCATTTAAAAAAACATTTTCCATATTTAATTTCGAAACATTTCTTAAAAGCCATGATTTGTTAGGGGTAGTTTTGACTCCAAAAATCTCACTTAAACTACTGATTCTACGTTTCTTTGAATTCTTTTGGAGTATTAGGACATTACCAAGTGTGGTTGGTAAGTGTACGAAAACTGTAATCTAAAGAGTTTCAAGTTTCTGGTATTTCTAATGGCTGTTTTACGTCATTCTATTTCAAATATTCTTTAGAAACGATAATTATTTGAAAATTTTTTTTTAATTTTTCTAATTTAGCTTTTACCAGTATAGTTTTAACCTGCTTGAACGTACTGAATAACTATTCTGTGTATAACAACATACTATATGAGTTTTCTGTAAATAATAGTAATACTTAGTGATTTAAAATACAAAAATTCAATTCAAATTCAAAACTTTGTTATTTTAGAACCTTTGAAGGCTGTTATCGACCCTTACGTCTTTTTAATTTGTAAAAGACTGTATATTATTTTTAAATACGTACGTTTAGGTTACTTGAATAGACTAACGATTTTTCCCTCCGAATTTTATGAAATTTGGTCTATTGTGGCTTATTAAAGGGTAGTTTTAACGCCCTAAAAACTGCAACATAATGACATAAATTCGGTCTGCCATATTGGATCCGCCATCTTGAATTTCCAAATTGTAATCTTGGATTCGTAATCAACGACCTCTAAAACCACTGAGTATGAATTTTTGTCGAGATTTGGGCACTTTGTCAGATTTCGGTCCGCCATCTTGATTTCCATTATTATGATAATGCATTTGTCATGAACTATCCCAAAATATATCATAAAGTTATTATTGCCCAATTTTATTCCGTAAAAAAAAACAACATTTTCCAAATATTTACACTTTCCTTTATCAAAATAAAAATTCTTTACCTTATCTTTCGTTCAGTTCCTCATTTTAAAAGCTTTAATTTGCGGGCAATATTAGTCAAATAAATGGATTTATCTGTCGTTGTTTTGCTTAGGAGAATGTAACCACCCTTGAGTGCTAAAAAAACGTTCTCTAGATGTAAATGTAGTAGTAGATTCCGAAATCTTAAGGGTAATGGGCCTCAAGCAATTAGTGTACATACATCGTATTGACTTTATATATATGCTCGGGCAAACTTGACGCGCTGTGAAGTACAGCCGAATTCTTCTCTTTTTTGGCATGTCTAAGTCAGAATTTAAACGCGCATGGTTCCTTTTCTTTTTTTTTTTAATTTATTCAGCAGATTTTTCGCGTGTACAAGTACTATACATACAGTTAGAGAATTACATGGATCGGTGTATTACAATTTTAAATCGCAGATACGTTTTTGTCTTACAAAGCAAATTCATTTTTATCATACATAGGTCGTACATGTATATACTTATTACTAGATCGTATACGTTGATATTATATATTTTTTGATATATTATTCACAGATTGCAACTTTTTTTTTCTTTTTGAGAGATATAGCTAATCACTTAAAATTTTGAATGGGCTTTGGCGAGCTTTTTAACACACATATTGCATATTCTTTATTCATAGTGTGAATTTATTACTTTTCTACCAATAAAGAAACTTAAACACAATTATTTTTTTAAAAACGTGTTTTTTAACCTAGTTTGTTGTCACATATTACATTCCCGGACAAAACTCACAGAAAAAAAGCTGAGTGCACTGACCGAGGTCCGAACCCTTGGCCCCTAGAACGGTGTTGTTTTCAAGGCTAGCAAGCTAATGACTAAGCCACCCACCGCTCTGGATCCTATTTGCTCCGTGCAAGTCATGATGCGCTCTCTGTAGGTTGAGAAGGCTTAACTTTGTCGAAAGCATAGCAGTACGACGGTGTAAGATAAGACAGGTATGTAAATTGTCTCCATCGAGTAACAATTGTGTCGTAGTACCAAATTCCCACCAGATGGGTCTGTGTTGAAATGGTATTATTTATATATATATCTATATATATATATACTAGTGGGGCTTCGCCCCCTGCGCGCTACGCGCGCCAACCCCCCAATAATAGATTACAGATAATTGTTCACAAATGTTAAATGTATTTTAACGTATTTTAATATTTATTAATA